>SNQJ01S0015482.1:19000-33103 GCA_010110895.2 Picea sitchensis | reverse complement strand
CTAGATTCATCCTTCTCTGAGGTTTCCTAACACGTGTTATTTTTGCCTGGGTATATATGTGATGAATGTATGTGTCAAGGTTTATACCCTGCATATCGGTATATTCCTAAGTGAATGCTCTTGATTGTTCCTTAAGGACATTCACTAATTGATCTTATTGATCTGCATCTAGTCCGGAATTTATATGTAGGAATTTCTCAGGAATAATATCATAAGTCATGGTATAAGATATGGCAGATTCATCTATCTCAAAAATAAAATATGTTGAAGAAAAAGTTGATGGGTCCAACTGTTCTTGAAATTATTCACCAAAAATATACTCAAATTGGGGAAAATATTGTGGAAAATCAACACATGTGATTGCATAAATAAATTGATTTAGCACATTCTCTGTTGTTTTCTCCTGAAGTGCCCAGGAATGATCACTAGGAAACACGGGTTCTTCCCAGTTCTCATTCTCATATGGAAATTCAAGCCACCATATATTATCCATAACAGGTTGAGTTGGTGGGTATATGGTAAGCTTATTTATAGAAAGTCCATTAGAGATAGTCATTTCACCTTCTCTACAACCAATAAATACATTTCTTGTGGTAGGATCCTTTGAATGAATGACAAGAAATTCTATTAGATATTCCCATGATGTTAATGTGACTATGATATCATCCAAGATTCCTTCAGGTATAACTTTTGTCTTATCTGCTAATTCCAAAATAGTTGGGGTAGGTCTAAGGAGGGGTTTCAATTGTAATTCTTTTAAGGTAGTAACATTCATAACATTAATGGTTGCCCCTAGGTCTATGAGAGTATTTCCAATGGGAACCTTATTAATGGTTATTGTTACTACGGGATTCCTTGGGTTTGCATACTTTGTGACCCTAGGTTGCTCTGATATGTATTCAGAAAATTCTCCTATCAAATGTACTGTTGGAGGATATTTTTGTTTCCTACATGGTTTCTTGATACACAATTCCTTGATCACCTTACTGTAAATTGGAATGTCCTTTATGGCTTGTAACAGGGGAATTTTGACACAGATATTCTTCAATTCATTTAAAATGTCAAATTTTGGTCGAATCGTTGGTTTCTCAATTGCTAATTTCTCTGGATAAGGAGGGGCTTTTGTAATCTGTGAAGATTCATTTGGGGAAGCTTCTATTCTTGGTATTTGGGAATAATAACATCTTCCCACTTAGTGTCATCCATGGGTTGGTCGGGAGTTTCATCTTCTTCTTCTTCCTCTTCCTGGATGACTATTGAAGGCCTTTGTTTATCCAAAACTTTCCTCGACCTTAATTGAATCTCATGTAATGGAACAGAAGAAATAACATATGTCGGGAAGGTTTGCATCTCAACATTGTGAAGAGGTTGAGTTGGTTTTTTATTCGGGTTAGGCATTGGTTGTGTTGTTAATAATGTTGGTCTTGGGGAGCTTGTATTTTGAAATTATTGGGGTTTTTGTGGAATAGGACGTAAAGGTGGGGGGAAAAAACTTGGAAAAAGTTGCTAGATGTTTGGTGGAAACTATGGGTAAGGATGAGTGGGAATAAGAACAGGTGGAACCTGAATGTTTCCTTAGGTATTCCATCCTCTCCATCCTTGTAGACAAGGGTGGTGTGAAGCATACTGTGGAGACCAGTTTTTTCCAATTCGGTGAGTTCCACTGTTGTAGTTGTTCATAATAAGGTGGAGCTTGAGGTGGTATATCCTAGTATGTAGGTTGACTCCTAGGCTTCCATGGCCTCCTAGGTGCATAAGAAGATTCCCTAGGATCCCCACTTTTGTAAATGGCTAATAAACTGGGCAGTGATGGGCATTTTTCAGTTGGGTGATCTTCAGTACAGAAGCCACAAATTGAAATGTTTTCTAATGGGAATTCCCTTGAGGAATGATTCCTCCTGTATCGTGGACAAAATATGCACATTGTTGCATTCTCTTCCTCCTGTTTCTTATTAATTTTTAAGGTGTCCAACTGGGAACCTATTGTACTTAGAATATCGGTTTTGAATTTTTCCAATAGGTTTCCTATTTCTACCCTTGTAATACCACCAGAAATAACTCCTTTTATGTTTCTACTATAAGGATCCCGAACACTCTTTCAAGTTTTGGCCCTACTCCTCAAGTAATTTCTACACATTTCACAGATTTCAGTGAATGGTTTATGGGATATGTCTCCTAATTCCATTAGGTTAAGTGTCTCTGGATATTCTTCCAAAATTCCTTTAAGACAAAGAGTCATGATTGCATCATCTGGAAGGTCATGATATTTTGATTTCTGTGAAGTATAAGCAAATTATTCCATGTAATCTTCGAGACTCTCATCCTCTAACTGTTGAATTTTAAAAATATCATTACAAGAATCCTTAGATTTACAATAGTCTTGGTATTTCTTAAGAAATATAGGCTTCATATCTTCCCAAGATCTAATACTAGACTCTCCTAACCCCATGAACCATCTTAGTGCAGAATCCTTGAGAGTGGCAGGAATTATTTTCAATTTTTGAGCATCTTGAAAGTAGTTATAACTTCTACACAAGATGTCAAACTCAAACAGGAAGGTATCTGGGTCCTCGTTTCTCTTACCATAAAAGGTTGGCAGTGCAGAGAGTGTAATGTTCTTCATGTTGAAATTTTATGTGGTATCCAAAACTGGAAACCTAAAGGTGGTTTATGTTTGGTTTCCAACTTATTCTCCCTCATCATGTCTTAAATGGTTGTGATCCTCCTGATCATCCATACTGATTTGATTCCCAAAGAGAGAATACCTGAATGGTTTTATCCTTGAAGATAACAAAGTGTCCCAAGGTTCTTTTTCAGGAAGGGTATTCCTTCGATAGGAAGATTTATCTACTATTTGGATGTATGGGAATTTACTTGAGTGATGCAGGAGCATCGTCAACCAAATCCACATGGGATTACAGCTCGATGCTCAGCACGTCTTTTGAATAAAATTTTAAATTTCGAAAGATGGTGTATCTCAGAGGAATTATGAGTAAAAGACAAATCAGAGAAGTTAATGGGAGGAGGTTGAACAATCGTGTCAAAATCAGAAGAGATCGGATCGTCCTTTTGTTATTTGATTTTGGTGTGGATCTAAAGACTTGCCTTAAATAGTCTGCCACAGAAGTTTATGTAATAGGACTTAAGTAGCTGTATAATTTAATTTCGATCAAGTAGGTAGTTGGGGGAAACCGAGAGGACCTCTTTTATAAGTAAGTGCATTGTATACATGAATAAGGTTAGTTGTAGACTAAGTATGAGATAGTTGTTACTAAATGTAAGTTTGTTTTTAGGATGTAGCCATTTTACTTTGGAATGAATATAACAAAGGGATATTGACTCAATACATGGTGTCACTGTTGTTTATGGGTTCCCTGTTATTTTTTGTTTTCTTGGATGAGTAAGTTATGTTATTGAGCATATGAAACTGTGGAGAATTTTGGATAAGTTTCAATTGTTCCTCTTCGTTGAGTTCATGCAAGGTGTGCATATAGTCCGCAAGTAGTGCATTGACAGAGTCTGTTTCGACTCGGGAACTCAGAAGAGGTAGCGTGAAAATTCTGTTTGCAAGGAATGCATAGAGTTAGCAAGCCACTAAGTGTCGAAGAACCAGAATAGAGAAGCACAAGGAGTGCAGGAAGAGTTTCTTTCAAAGAAACCCTTTGATTTGAGTTTGTAAAAATCCCAGGAACGCAAGGAGTGCGTGGGAGATCAAAATCCTCAAGGGGATCAAGCTCAGAAGAGGCAATGGGGAGAGATCTTCAGAAGGAGTGAAGCTCTAAAGGTCTCATGAATCATCGGTCAAGATCCATCCAGGAGGGAGTGGGATCATCCAAGATATTTGTATTCGGGCAAGGTGTGTGGGCTTCAAGTCTCTTGAAGCGTAAAAGAGAACGGATTGTCGAAGTCCTGAAGTCCCAAAGTGGTTTGGGACCATCCATCGTCAAGAGGGATAGGTGGCACAAGATCCAAAACTCTGGAAGTTTGTGGACAAGGAGGAGGCAACATAGCCAAAGTAGATCCWGATCGTTGATCATCARGAGATACGTGTCAGTAGATCAGAGACTCCGGGAAAATCATTTCGAAGATTTCAGTTGAGAATTGAAACTTTCAAAACCCGAAGATCCGAAGTAAATCGTAGTCGTCGGATCCAAAGGACACGCGGCATAAATTGGTGAACTACGGTTAAAGACTCGAAGTAAATATTAGTCGTCTAATTCAGGAGGACACGCAAAATAAATCCGCACACTTCGAGGGAAAGTGGAGAATTTAAACTTTCAAAACTCGAAGATTCGAAGTAAATCATAGTCGTCAAATCCAAAGGATACGCAACATAAATTGGTGAACTCCAGATAAAGACTCGAAGTAAATATTAGTCTTCTGATTCAGGAGGACACGCAAAATATATCCGCACACTTCGAGGGAAAGTGGAAGTTGAGAGTTGAGATTTCCGAAGTCTGAAGACCCGAAGGAATCGCAGTCATAGATCTGCAGGAGAATAGATCATGAGCTTCAGATAAAAGCATTTGGGGGAAGGTGAAATTTAAGAGTTGAGATTTCCGAAGTCCGAAATCCTAAAACGGTTAGAACCGTCGATTTGAGGAGGACATGTGGCAGGAGATATGTCATTGCAAAGGAAGTATGATTTGAGATTTGAAAACTCTGAAACCCGAATCGTGAAGCAAATCACGACCATTGATTTGAAAGGGGCATATATGAGTCATTGATTTGAAAGGGGAAGATCTGAACCATTGATCAAGAGGCTCCACCAGAGATCGCGGTATCAACGGTCACGCTGGATTGTGGGGATAGGAAGTACTCAGAATTTAAAAATTTGGGAGCAGGCCGCAATAGAAACCATGGTATTGCAGAAGGAATGCATGGCGATTCTTAGTGAATTGCAAGAAGAAAAGAGGGTTGATCCCAAACCACTCTTGGTTGCACCCGAAATCATGTGTTTACGTGAGGTCATAGCCCAAGGTCACATCCTAGAAGGGGGCTAATGGAGAAGGATCTAGCGCCTGAAATTTGATAGTTCAACAGCGCAAAGGGAGAGTTCGCAGGTTCCATAGAACCTACACCAAAAGATGGAAAGGGCATGTGCTTAATCACAAGTGAGACCATTAAGTTTTCATAGAGCCACTTCGGCTCTGAGAATCGAAGATCCTTGACTGGGAGGTCGCGCAGCCCCGAGAAGATAAGGGGGATCTACATCAAGTGGTATCATAGCTTGATTATGCTTCAGGTAGCCAAAAGAGAACTCAAAGTTGTACTCTGTGTGTGAGAACCAGTCAACACAATGCCACCGAGGAGACATGTGGAGCCACTTGTAGCCAATAGATTTGTCGAAAGGGAAATGAGGGAACTTTGTGCAAGATTGGAAGCGATGGAAGCAGCGTATAGAAGAGCACCTGATTCTGGGGACATCAGTGAAGCAGAAAGTGAAGAGACATAAGTAGAGGAGGTTCTAGGGGGAGATGTTGTGAAAGAACGCTTACTGAAATATGTTGTGAAGTTGGGAGCTAGATAAAAGAGGGACATCCCAATTTATGAAGGTAATTTGGATGTTGAAGAGATACTATATTGGATAAGTTTCATGAACAAATATTTTGACTATGAAGATATCGATGAGGAAAAAAAGGTTAGACATATCCTCACTAGACTGAAAGGACATGTAGCACTACGGTGGGATGAACTGCAGGCTGACAAATGAAGCAAAGGTAAGAAAAATATTAAGAGTTGGGATAGGATGGTAGCCAAGATGAAGGCTAAGTTCATGCCCAAGGATTATCAGATAAATCTATTCAGAAGGATGCAGAACCTGATACAGAAGGGAATGACAGTGAAGGATTACACAAAATATTTTTACAAGATGAACATTAGGACTGGACAGAAGGAGAGAGATGAAGAGAAAGTTTTCAGGTACATAAATGGCCTGAGATATGAGATCCAGGATGAAATCAGCATGATGTTGGTGATGACAGTAGAGGAGGCATAGCAATATGCACTGAAAGCCAAGGAGAATTTGGCTAGAAACCAAAGCCAGTGAGTCATAGGTAGAATCCTGAACAGAGGTAAAGGCATTGTCCATGATAAGGCACAGAATCCTAAGGGCGAGGATGAGAAAACCCACAATCACTCAAAAAGAGGAGGAATTTTCAGAGAGAGACAACCTGGTGGAAGAAATTATTTTTCCAGGGGAAGAGGAAGGATCAGAGGAGGAGAGATAATATGTTATACATGTGGAAAACCAGGACACAAGTCTTGGGAATGTCCCGAGAGAAAGAAAGAAAGATGAGGTGAAGCCCACATTTCATAAGCGTGGAAAGGAATGTTGAAGAAAAATGTGCAAAGGATGGAAAATCTATGATGATGAGGAAGGTTCTCTTGAAGCCAAAACCAGAAATTGAAAAACCAGAGCAGAGGAACAGTTTTTTTCAGAACAGCTTACAAGACTAAAGACAAAGTATGCAAGGTGATAATTGACAATGGGAGCACTGATAATCTAGTATCCATAGAGATGGTGGATAAATTGGAGCTGGAGACAACTACACATCCAAATCCATATAAGGTCTCATGATTGCAAAAAGGACACCAGGTAATGGTGGCTAAACACTTGTTGAATTTAAAATAGGTGGATATAGAGATGACATTTTGTGTGATGTAATTCCCATGGATGTATATCATGTTTTGTTGGGAAAACCTTGGCAGTTTGACAGGAATGTCATTCATGATGGGAGAAGGAACACTTACACTTTGGAAAAGAATGGTAGGACACACATGTTGTTGCCAATAGAAGAGAAGAAAGTAAAGGAGGAAGCCAGTACAAGCATACTTCTCATGAGTGGGAAAGAACTCCTGAGTGAATTCAAGAAGGAATGGGAGATGCAATTTGTTGTGGTGAGGAAACCAAGGGTTGTCCTTACAAGAACTTATATGGATGATTTACACGAATAATTTCAGGAGATGTTGGAGAATTTTGCTGACATAGTAGTGGATGAGTTGCCTAATGCATTTCCACCCATCAGAAGTATCATCCATCATATTGACTTGATACTAGGAGCAAGCCTGTCGCAAGGAAGCATACAGGTTGACACCTCAAGAGAATGAGGAAGTAAAGAAACAAGTCCAAGAATTATTAGACAAGGGTTTCGTTAGAGAAAGCTTGAGTCCATGCTCAGTACCAACTGTGTTAAGTCCAAAGAAGGATGGAGGATGGAGAATGTGTACAGACTCAAGAGCCATAAACAAGATTACCATCAGGTACATATTTCCCTTGCCTAGAATGTAGAATGGATGACTTAATGGATTGTTTAAGTGGAGAAAAATTATTTTATAAAATAGATTTGAAAAGTGGTTATCACCAAATAAGGATGAGAGATGGTGATGAGTGGAAAACAACCTTTAAGACAACTGAGAGACTGTATGAATGGCTTGTTATGCCATTTGGATTAACAAATGCCCCGAGTACTTTTATGAGGCTGATGAATGAATTATTGAAAGATTTCATTGGTAAGTTTGTAATAGTATATCTGGATAATATATTGGTCTTTAGCAAGACTAAAGAGGATAATTTAAGACATATGACATTAGTGATGAGGAGACTACAGCAAGAGAAGTTGTTGATAAATATGAAGAAGTCCTCTTTTATGAAGACAAAACTCATTTACATGGGTTTTGTGATCTTTTCAAATGAATTGAAGATGTATCTCGAGAAGGTCAAAGAAATCAAAGAGTGGTCATCGCCAAGGAGTATGTTTGAGGTGAGAAGCTTCCATGGATTAGCCAGTTTCTATAGGAAGTTCATTAGAAATTTCAGTGGAATTTGTGCACCAATTAAGGATACGGTGAAGAAAAGACACAAGTCTTTCAAATGGACAAAAGAGGCCGAAAGGAGCTTCAATATATTGAAGGATAAGATAACATAACAACCAATTCTAGTCTTTCCATATTTCGAGAAGACATTTCAAGTGAGATGCGATGCAAGTGGAGTTGCAATTGGAGCATTTTTGAGCCAAGATAATAGGCTTGTTGCTTATTTCAGTGATAAGTTGAATGAGACTAAGGGAAAATACTCCACATATGATAAAGAATTGTATGCCATAATTCAAGCCTTGAATAAATGGAGGCACTATCTTGTTTCGAAGGAATTTGTCTTGTATAGCGATAACCAAGCTTTACAATTCATAACCAGACAGGGGAAGTTAAACCAGAGACATGGTAAGTGGATAGAGTTTATGCAGAATTTCACTTTTGTCATTAAACATATTTTTGGTAATGCTAACAAAGTTGTTGATGCATTGAGCAGGAGATGTCTAATTCTTCAAGAATTCCATGTCAAAACCTTGGGGTTTGAACACCTTAAGGATATGTATTGTGATGATCCATATTTCAAGGAAGCATATGAATCATGTGCAAATCATGTGCTAAGAGGCAGGAGCCAGTGGACAGAGTATATGATCCATGAAGGATTTTTTTTCAAAGGCAATCAGCATAGCAAAATTCTCAATGAGAGATAACATTTTAAAGGAAAAGCATAGTGGAGGATTGGTTGGACTTTTCAGCCATGATAAAACATTTTCACAGTTGAATGGTTCATACTATTGACCAGGTATGAAAGCATAGGTGAAGAATTTTGTGAATAGATGTAAGATTTTCCAGTATGCAAAAGGAAAGAAACAGAACATTGGATTGTATCAGCCACTGCATATTCCAGATAGGCCTTGGGATGCAATAAGAATGGATTTTGTGTTGGGATTGCCTCAGACCCAAAGAGGAAGTGATTCCATATTTGTGGTGGTTGATAGATTTTTGAAGATGGCACACTTTATCCCCTGCCACAAGACTAGTGATGCAACACATGATGCAAATTTGTTTTTCAAGGAAGTGGTGAGACTTCATGGACTGCCTAGGAGCATTATCTCGGACAGGGACACTAAATTTGTTGGTCATTTCTGGAGAACGTTATGGAAGAAACTGGGGACAAAAATGTCTTTTAGTTCAGCATATCACCCTCAGAAAGATGGACATACTGAGGTGGTAAATAGGATTTTAGGGAATTTGTTGAGAAGCTTGGTCACTGGACATCATAGCCAGTGGGATTAGATTCTGCCACAAGCAGAGTTTGCATATAATGAATCACCAAACAGAAGTACATGAAAAATCCCATTTAAGATAGTGTATGGGATGAAGCTAAGGGGAGTATCAGAACTGAGAGATCTGGAGCAGAGTGAATTCAGAAGCATTGGATCAGAAGACTTCATTGCAGAGATGCAAAAGCTTCATAATCAGATCAAGGAGCAGTTGAAAAACAGCAGCGTAGAGTATAAATGCATATTTGATCAGCATAGAAGAGAACTTTAATTTGAAGTGGGAGATCAAGTTTTAGCACACTTGAGGAAAGAAAGGTTCCCAAGAGGAACGTATAACAATTTGAAGTTGAAGAAGATTTGACCATGCAAGATCCTAAGAAAATTTGGTAACAATGCTTATGATACAGAGCTGCCAGAGGATGTGGGAATATCACCCATATTCAACATTTCAAACCTGTATCCTTACAGGGAAGGTAACACAGAAGGATCAGAAGGTCAAGAGAATATTCAGTGGGAGAAGTAGATAGCTATAGCAGAAAATCCACAGATGGAGAAGATCGTTGATCAGAGAATTGGAAAGAAGACCAAGAGAAAGACCTATTTTGAATATTTGGTCAAGTGGAAGGGACACCCGATTGAAGATTCCAGTTGGGTAAGTGAATATGATGTCCAGAAGCATGTAGGATCTCATGGAAAAGAGTCCATGAATTTTCTTCCCAGAGGAGTATGATGCAGGAGCATCGTCAACCAAAGCCACATGGGATGACAGATCAGTGCTCAGCACGCCTTTTGAGTAAAATTTTAAATTTTGAAAGATGGTGTATCTCAGAGGACTTATGAGTAAAACATGAATCAGAGAAGTTAATGGGAGGAGGTTGAACGATCGCGTTAAAAACAAAAGAGATCATATCGTCCTTTTTTTATTTGATTTTGGCGTGGATCTGAAGACTCACTTAAAATAGTTTATCACAGAAATTTATGTAATAGGACTTAAGTAGTTGTAGAATTTAATTTCGATCAGGTAGGTAGTTGGGGGAAACCGAGAGGACCTCTTGTATAAGTAGGTGCATTGCATACCTAAATAAGGTTAGTTGTAGATTAAGTAAGAGATATTCGTTATTGAATGTAAGTTTGTTTTCAGGTTGTAGCCATTTTACTTTGGAATTAATATAAAAAAGGGATATTAACTCAATACATGGTGTCATTGTTGTTTACGGGTTCCCTGTTATTTTATGTTTTCTTGGATGAGTAAGTTATGTTATTGAGCATATGAAACTATGGATAATTTTGGATAAGTTTCAATTGTTCCTCTTCTTTGATTTCATGCAAGGTGTGCATATAGTCTCCAAGTAGTGTGTTGATAGAGTCTGTTTTGAATCGGGATCTCAGAAGAGGTAGTGTGAAACTTTTGTTTGCAAGGAGTGCACAGAGTCAGCGAGCAACTAAGTGCCAAAGAACCAGAATAGAGAAGTGCAAGGACTGTGGGAAGAGTTTATTTCAAAGAAAACCTTTGATTTGATTTTTTCAAAATCCCAGGAACGCAAGGAGTGCATTGGAGATCAAAATCCTCAAGGAGATCAAGCTCAGAAGAGATAGCAGGGAGAGATATTCAGAAGGAGTGAAGCTCTGAAGGTCTCATGAATCATTGGTCAAGATCCATCCAGGAAGGAGTGGGATCGTCCCAGATCGTTGGATCCAGGAAAGGTGTGTGGGATTCAAGTCTCTTGAAGTATAGAATAGAATGGATTATTGAAGTCCCGAAGTGGTTTGGGACCATCCATTGTCAAGAGGGACAATTGGCACAAGATCCACAACTCCGGAAGTTTGTGGATGAGGAGGAGGCGACATAGCCGAAGTAGATCCTGACCGTTGATCGCTAGGAGATACGTGTTAGCAGATCAGAGACTCTAGGAAAATCATTTCGAAGATTTCAGTTGAGAATTGAAACTTCTGAAACCCGAAGATCTGAAGTAAATCATAGTCGTTAGATCCAAAGGACACGCGGCATAAATCTGTGGACTCTGGGTAAAGACCCGAAGTAAATATTAGTCATCTGATTCAGGAGGACACACGGAAGAAATTCGCACACTTTGACAAAAAGTGGAAGTTGAGAGTTGAGCTTTTTGAAGTCTGAAGACCCGAAGGAATTGCAACCATCGATCTGTAGGAGACACGTGTCAATAGATCACGAGCTTCAGATAAAAGCATTTGGGGGAAGGTGAAATTTGAGAGTTTATATTTCTGAAGTCTGATATCCCAAAAAGGTTAGAGTCGTCGATTTGAGGAGGACACGTGGCAGGAGATCCGTCATTGCAGAGGAAGTAAGGTTTGAGAGTTGAAAACTTTGAAACCTAAATCCAAAGAAAATCACGATCGTTGATTTGAAAGGGGAAGATATGAGTCGTTGATTTGAAAGGGGAAGATATAAATTGTTGATCAAGAGGCTCCACCCAAGATTGCAATATCAATAGTCACGCTAGATTGCGGGGACAGGAAGTACTCAGAGTTTAAAAATTTGGGAGCAGGTCGCAATCGAAACCACGGTATTGCAGAAGGGACGTGTGGCGATTGTTAGTGAATTGCGGCGAGAAAAGTGGGTTGATCCCAAACCACTCTTGGTTTCACCCGAAATCATGTGTTTACATGAGGTCATAGCCCAAGGTCACGTCCTAGAAGGGAGCTAACAGAGAAGGAGTTAGCACCTGAAATTCAACAGTTTAGCAGCGCAAAAGGAGAAGTCGTGGGTGCCATAGAACCTGCACAACAATATGAAAATGGTATGTGTGTAATCACAAGTGAGACAATTAAGGTTTTAGAGAGTGGCTTCGGCTCCGAGAATCAAATATCCTTGATCGGCAGTTCGCGCAACCCCGAGAAGAGAAGGGGGTTCTGCATCATCAAGCCTGTTGAAACTGTTGGTTCCAAGGTTGTTGTTTCAACTTGGGATACAACTATATTGGATGAGCTTCCAAAGAGGGTATTCACATGTTCAGGGTCAATGATATCTACAAAGTTAGAGTCCCCTGATGGTGGTGAAAAGGAAAAGGTTGTGTTGGTTGGTTCTGATGAAGGTTCGAGTGGTCTTTCCTCCTGTCCCACTATTGTTGATGTCTCAATTTTATGCTCTATGGTTTCCCCAGTTTTGGTCTCTTCTGAGACTTTTTTAGCTCTTTGGGTTGAGTTATCCCCTAATTTTTGGTATCGTTATGTGAATTTTATGGGTCGAGTGTTCCTTCCTCCAAAAATGTTAGAAGGAACCTTGATTGGAAGTTTTGGTTTGGTTTTGATATATCTACCCATTGGATCCCTAGGTTTTTTTATGAAAGTGGTAAAAAAAGAAAAACTATCATTGGGTTTGGGGGAACCTGCTATAATAGATGCGCAGTTTCTTACCTCTTATCTTAAAGTTCCCCCGCCACCAAACTAGTACTAATGCTCAGAAATAATCTACTCTCTAACTATTTTCTACCTTTGGACAACTTCCCAGCAATGGCGCCAAAAATTATGGGTAAACTGTATGCACTAATTTCCCTCAATTAAATTGTCAACCAGGATAAGTAAACTTAGAGTTGTGACATAGTATGAGTCAAGCTATAAAGAAAAACTAACAGAAATATTAACTAGCTAAGAAGATGGTTTACCCTAGGGATCAACACTCTTTTCAATTTACAATTCTACTTTAAAAGATGACTCTTAAAATCCATTTAAATAGCATATTCTATGTTAAATATACAAAGCAACCTTTAACTAATGATCTTTAAGAAATCTAGGACTATGAACTATTTAATCTAAGTAAGCAAATTTCTAAATGAATAAGCAATATTTGAATAAGTAAACAATCTGTCAAAATTATCTTTACAAGTAAACTCTATTCTTAAAGAAAAAAACTCACAATTATTTTTATCTTGCAGGGAATAAACCTTATCTTGACACTAATTGAAAGCAAGAGTGTTGTAACAGTACTCAAATGTGATGATTATGTCCACGGTGGATAATTACATCACGATGGTATCTAATCACTAATGACAATTCAAGTGGAATCAACTCGATGCTAACTTCTACAGAGAAATGAAGAGTATGGATAAGGCAGTCTATAGAAAGATTTTCCATCATAAAAAAAAACATTAGATGTTCTTGTAATCCATATAGTCTATAAACATTATGCAGAAGATATTCAAAATCAATCAATTGATCTATCACACTGATACTAGAAAATACTATGTACAAAATTAATAATGCATGCAAGCCTACAAACTCATAATTGGTACTAATTAAAAATCATAACTAAAAATCATAACTAGGATGTCATTGAAAATCATAACTCAAAATCAACTTTTATCTTATCATGTTGATTCTAGAAAAAAGATTAACAAGTTATGCAAACCTATAGATAGTATTTGAGGATTACAACTTAATGAAATGGGCATTGTCTAAATAACTACTCTGCAAAGTGATTTACATCTTATGAAACAGAGAAAAGAGACATGATGGCATAGTTAAACAACTTATAAACAAATGAATTACAACCTACAATCAAGGTGTTTATAAACAAGTAAACATGGACGTCTACAAATGATCTGTGATACACATACAATCCAGGAAGTGAGCTGCAAGTTAGAAGAGATATACACAGTGATATGATTTAAACAAACAATTCGAAATTAGGAGGTTATGAAAACAAAATGCAAAAATATAAATATATATTGATATGCACAAGCTACCCAAACCATGGTGGGCCCCCTAGACATTCGTGTCACTACTTCAACGTAAAAATGCAATCACGGAATCAATATAACATTGATATTAATCACCAAAACAAATTTTACATCGAAATTGAAGATAATGTCTGTGTGTATATATAAAATTGTGCTTCTTCGTGGCATAGACAACAAGTATTTATAGATTTTATATAGATCTTGAGAGGTCAACCACTGAAAGGGTCAACACTCTCTAAAAACAAAAATTCATTAAATTTCATCAACAGAACGCATCTCGTCCAACAGCCTTGTGC
>SNQJ01S0015481.1:165742-181139 GCA_010110895.2 Picea sitchensis | reverse complement strand
CCATGAGAAGAAGAAGAAGAAGTAGAATCAATACTGATGTTGTGCTTCTTCATCACTGCTCCTAAATATGTCATCTTCTTGAAACATTTGGACCCATCATGACCATCTTTATCACAAAAGTTGCAATGTCTGTTAGTATTCTTATTTTTATATTTTTCTCCTTTGTCGCCATTAGTAGAAAAAGTTGTCTAAGCGGGTTTGGGACCCTTATATTTCTTGTTGTTGTGGCGAGGATGTTGTTACTTGGGATTCTTGGGTTTATCTTTCTGATGAAAAACTAAGGCTTTGTTGGAGGTACCTGCAGTGCTGATCACTCCAAGTTGTACTAGTTTATCTTGCTCTCTAATAAAAGCATCACAAAATTTCTCAAGACTGGTTTTTTGATAAGTTTCCCCTAGAGCCTCTTGCATGGCATAAAAGGTAGATACAAACACAAAATATGCACTACCTAGCTTAGAAAGAATAATATAGATGCAACAATCTTCGTCTATCTTTGTCTTACATTCTTCGCATAAAGTTCTGAGTGTTTTAAACTTAGATAGATAGTCTTCAATGAAAGAAAAATCACTTGGATTTAAAGTTAGTACTTGATTTTCTAACTATTGTGCTCGAATAATATTGTGTTTACCAAACATAGATTTATTCTTTTCCCAAGCTTCTTTGGGTTTATCAATTGATTGAAGGTGGAACCTTAAATCGGGAGAGATGGAAATTCTGATTAATCCACTTGCTTCGTCATTCCTATTATCCCATTTGGCTTTCTTATCAACATCAATGGATGATGTTTCCTTTCCCAAGGTAATCTGGTACAATCCTTTACTTCTTAATAAATCCTCCATATGGGATTTCCATTGGAAGTAGTACTTGGTGCTGGTAAGTAAGAGATTACTTGTAGATTCCATATTAAATATGCCAATAATATAGATTTAAAAACTAAAACTAATGATGTGAATGGAAAGAGATCGAAAATTTATGTGGTTTAACAAAAAACGGCACTGAAAACGGACTTCGGATGTGAGAGTTATGCCCTTTTAAAAAAAGGCATAAACAATAACCAAAGGACCACGTGGTTGTGTAAGTTGCTTTATGAAGTGACCCACTTTTATAAAGAGAAGTGGGACTCACTTTTACAAAGAAAATCTACATGCAAAATAAATAACTCTAAAATAAAATATTAAAGCTACTTATAGTGATTCACTTTTATACTTGAAGTGAAATACACTTTACAATTTTAGCATGAACTTTTTCAAAAAAAAGTAACTAAAGAGAGACTTGAACTCAAGACCTCTTACTTAATAAAGCAAATTTTAACCAAATGGTCTAGAAAAACATATTGTAATGTTCAGAAGGAGGATTGTTGTTGTTATTGTTTTTATTTATGATGATGATGATGATGATGAAGACGGCCTTGAAGATCATGCTAAGAAGAAAACTCTTTTCACACAAGAAAAAATTTTCTCTTCTCAATGACAACAAGGGTTAGATCTCGGTTAGCTTACCCGGAAGATGAACCTTTTCCTATATGTTTCTGATTTTCTGAGATCATACAAGCCGTGGGGAAAATAGAATATGCAGATCTAAAAGAGTAGCAACCCAAAAATAAAAAAATACAAAACCAAAATAAAACCAAAATACTTCTCTGCAAAAATTTTTTAAAATGTGTATTCAAACTTTATACCTCCGGATCTGACTGTAATGGTCATATCTTGGGAAAACGAAAACTTTCTCGAGTGAAACGAAAAGTGTTGATGAATCAAACAACTTCTTCGAATGCAATGGAACAGTCCTCTCAACCCATAAATGTACGGAAATAATAGAAAATGGACGTGAGGAAACTCGGATTCACAATCTCGATCACCATGTTAGCACTCTGTAAATTTTGTCCAGTTGAATAGACAGACAACAAAGGTAACTGTTTCAACCAGCTTTAGAGCTGAGGTGCTAACCTGCTCAACTCAGAGAGGGATTTCTCATGTCACTTGATACATCTATGGAAATCGGTGGCTAGAATTGGTTTGTTTTGGGGTTTTAATAAAGTCGTTGAAGAGTTGAAGATGACCTTTGGGTTATGGGGTCAAGAATGTAGGATGCATTTCCAAATCGTGAAAACAATCAAGAGGAAAAGGCTAGATGAGGAAGTGACTTCTAATTTTATTCTTGAAAATTTGAGATGGTATCAGAAGAAAAGAAACACACAACTATTATCAGAGCATTATAGTAATGAATTCTGAAATGGTTTAGAAGAGATGAACATAGTCTAAATCACCAAGACGAGAGCATTGAATAATGAATTCTGGACTTTTAGTTTTTCAATTTAGATAGAAGAAAGAAAAATGAAAATGCAGAATAACAGGAATCACACACTATGAGAGAAAACGAGACTCATAACACCACCAATTAGAATCTTTTCATAAAAAGTCCCAAAATTTGCCTCCACACCCATGTATTCTTTCCAGCCCCAGAGATTTATAAAGTTTTCCTGCATAGAGGGCATGATCCTCTTTCCTCCATGCTTCTATACTCATGAGGCCAAGCATATATAGAGAAATTGCATATGGAATTTAAAACGTTCTGACTTCCTCA
The DNA here is from genome assembly GCA_010110895.2 of Picea sitchensis. Taxonomy (NCBI): domain Eukaryota; kingdom Viridiplantae; phylum Streptophyta; class Pinopsida; order Pinales; family Pinaceae; genus Picea; species Picea sitchensis. Next base: position 178,556 of record SNQJ01S0015481.1, on the reverse strand, counting down.
TAATTCTAAAAACACATACAAGTTACAAAAAGGAAGAACAATTGTATTATTTAAAGGGACTGTTAGTAATCAGTTTGTCATATCAGGACTCCCTTATCTTAAGCCGACATCTGTCCAAAACTATCTGAAATACACCAAAATTTTACCTGAGGATTCACCTCAGCTTGGCGATTTCCTCCTCCAGGGTACTCCACCAATCGAAACTTTCCCCGACGCTCTCTATCATCTCAGTTTTGGCCTCTGATTTCCTCCTTTTGCTCCTCTTCTTCTTTGTGGCCAAGTGGCAGGTGTTGTCTTCATGTTCATTTATGACAAAATCCCTCATAATGGGGTTTAATTTTACTACCAACTCTGTCTCAGTTTCAGGTCCGGTATGAAATTTAGTCGCCAACATATGGATAATACCAAACTAAATTATCCATACCTTGAAATTTAGTATTATCCATGCCTTTCAGACTTTGAAGAGACCTTGATTTGGCCACTCTTTGAGTTTACAGAATTCAGGAGCACAAGCCGAGCTTGTTTTTCTTACTCATAAGATGACAATTTCCCAGAATAGGATAAAATGATTCATATCTGATATTTGATGGTTTGTGTACTTTGCTCATGAATTACTATCACAGTACCTTGGTGTTCCACACTTCATCATTCCACTTCGAATGATGAGCCTCGAGTTAGTTATGTGGTGGCGTCCTTTTGTTACGTCATCCAGGAAAGTGCCTGGACCGGTGATGTGAGGTGATCTAATCAACCGCCATCCTCCTCGTGAGCTATTGACATGACATTTTGAACCACGTGACATCGGGGCCATAGGAAAAGTGGTTTCAGGAAATCCACCGTCTCCCCTGATGCATGTGTAATAGTGCCACGCGTTCCCCGTCAAAACCAGAGTAGTTTTCCTCGGTCTGCCTTCGCGATGTTAAGTTATGTGTTATTTGTTTGTCCGATGTAGGATTCAACCGTAGATCTGATATTCTTCAAGATCAATGGCCCGCCGATCTAATCCCTTCCCACTTCCACTACATTCGTTCATAGGCCGCGAAATATAGTCGAGCGCCCTGAATTATCGCACCTCTATTGTGGTATAACATCTCTCTCAACTTCAGAAGTTTTTAGATCCCGATAAAAATTGTTAGGGTGATAACATTGGCTCCAACTGGGGATGTTATCCACCCAGTGAGGTAGCAAAGAATTATTAGACCCGGTTTGTCCTACTCCTACCATGGGGTTGTTCCCCAAAACATGTGTGTGTCTTTCTCCTACCAAGCTTTGTGCACTGCTTCCAACTGCATGGGGGACACCCGAGTGCATTATTGAAAATTGACTGTATCTAGTGCTAGAAAACTCAAACTAGAAAATGCTTGACCGACAAGCTTATTTTCACATCCCTACCTACCCTAAAACTGTTGGGATGACCACTCGCTCAAGTGATGCTAAAGTTCCAATGTAGCCAATCAAGCAATTGGATTCTTGATTTTCCTTTGTTCACATTTTTCTCATGCTGGTAGAAAAACGTAAAGGATGGCGGCTGAAAAAACAAATAGAATCCAAAATCTGAGCTTATGAATGAAGCAAATTCATCCTTCACTAAAGACTGTAATAGGATGGCCATCGAATCTTGAAAATCATGAAAAACCATTTCTCCCTGATGAGCAAACACCGAAAGGAAAGTATCTTTCATCAGTGTTAGTTGTTTTTGCTCAATTTCTTCTATTTTGAGAACATCTTCGAATGAAATGGTGACGATAGGTTTGTGTGCTTGGCCATGCATATCAACAAAAATATTCATATATTCTTGAACATATTCAAATATGACAGCCATATAATATGCACCAAGGCTATCCTCTTGTTCATCAAACAACTCTGATGTGGTTTCATTAAATTTTTGGAAATTTGTTTGAGGACAACCACTTTGACTTTCTAGTGAATAAATAGAAATAAGTTCCTGCTCATGCACTACTTCACAGTCTAGATATCCCCTGGATGGATTTTCAAAACCCTAATTTTCAAATGACTTGAATAAAACCACTGCCTCTTCATTATCTTTCTCTGTTTCTGATGGACAAATGGCATACACTGCTTCATCTATGTCATTTGTTTCTTTATTGCTGGAAACTTCCATAGATGCAATTTCAGAATCTTCATCCATGTCTATGTTGCTTAAAAATTTAACCACGATGTCATTCTCAAGGGAAGAGAAAATACTCTGAAACACCTTTTCACATTGAGAATCCATACTGATTTTGGGATGGAGAAAATGACCTTGAACAATACTTTCTAGAGCAACTTCTTCTTCCTTTTCAGGCTGATAGTTGAACATAGACTGCAAATCTAAGCTGACATGACCATTTATGTGATTGTCCATAGAATTATCATCACCACTCCATTCATGCTTGGAGGATCCCTCTTCTGAGATACTACAAATAGTTTTCTTCAATAATTCAAAAGAAGCAAAACATAATGGTAGGGTTGTCCTACCTGATTTGAAACTGTCTTCAATTTCATTGCCAACATATGGTTGTATTTCAGCGCAAGCAATAGGGTCTTCAAGCGCATGAAAAGAATGTTGTGACATCTCGTCATTCTGCTCCATTCATCTAGCATGGCTTTGCATAAGCACAGATTCATTTTCTTCGATGATGATTTTAGGATTTTCTTTCAGAAATTTGAAAGAAGAAAAGCATAGAGGTAAGGAATTCCCTTCAGCTGATTCAATACTTTCTTCTTTGTAATTGTGATATGCAGCCTAATTTCTTTCATTATACTACTGAAAAGGAACATTTTCCGATAGAGAACATGTGGTTGATTGTTCCAAGGGGTCAATATCGTAATCATCATATTCGTCATATATAGGAAAATCATTAATATATGCCATGTCATCTAACAAGAACAAACTTAGGACATCAACTTGTTCTTCAACAAGATGCTTTTCACACTCATATTTTTGACTATCTACAAATGAATACATAAAATGATCAGCCCTCTGCTCATCACAGTATGGATCAACACCTCCTCTTTCAACAAGTGGGACATAATTTTTTGCAAAATCATTAGATTTGGAAACTTCAAGAGGACCTATGATATTTTCAATTCTATGCTCAAGATTCCAATCAACTATTTTCTGTTCATATTCACTTTCATGTCCTTTAACATTCAAACCCTAATTTTGGGTTTATTTACATGCTTGGATGTTATGTTGAATGTCCTGAGCATCACTAAACATTTGTTGTAAGGACCCAGGTCTTCTTTCCATCAGGAGGAAAGAAAAATCTGGATGAAGAGCAGTTGCATAATGGAGCATGGCAGCAGCTTCAGAGGGTTGAATTTCTTTGGACAAATTATAATAGATTCTAGATAAATTTCTATTGAATATAGAAATAGATTCATTGTTGCGTCTTTTCAAGGCGTAAAACTCAGTGAGTTGCAGCTCTAAGGATTTCTCCTTGCCCCAAAATTAAAAATAAAACTTCTTCAATTCCACCCATGAGCTGATGGTTTCTGGGTGTAAGTGTTTGAACCAGTGTTTGGTGTCTCCTTTCAAGGATTGAGAGAAAACTCTCTTACACACATCATCGTGGTCAATCTCGAATAAATCTATAAAATGCTCAAACCCTTGTATGTGATTTTCAACAGATATGATACCGATTCTCCGTCGAACACAGGTAGGAACTCATAGTAATTTGGAGGGAAATCATGAAGGGTTTGGGGTAGGTTTAAGGGTATATATCTATGTAGGGCCTTAGGGGGTGTTGGGCTAAGAACAGTGGGAGAGACATTGGTCTGAGTCTCACGGGATTCATCAACTTGGTCATTGTCATTGTGTGGCCTAGGTGAAACATTTTTATCAGAACCAGTGACAAGGCAAGGGTATTCATGTGCAACGTATAGAGGAGGAAATATAATTTTAAATCTTTCAAGATCATTATTAAGATACAATAGACAAAATAAAGTTTGTTTTTCATTTTCAAGGAAGGAGCAGAGGAAACTTAAAATGAAAAGTAAAATGATTTGTAAGAGGTCCCATTTTGAGTACTTGTTTTCCCTCATGATGCCCTTCCTTGCCCCTGTCAAGGGGTTTCATCTTTTAGTGAAGTTTTTGTCTCACGCTTGAAGTATTGAGAGTAGGGTGGCCTCTTGGAAATTCAGGATTTTTTTATCAGTGGAGTTGCCTTTGAACCGAAGTGGAGTCGCCAGAGAAGGAATAAAACCAATGTGTGCCTAAGTGTCTTCCACTCTTAGACCCTAGAACTCAACCATGTCATTCTTCCCTGGGAAAATTTTTAAATTTCGTCGCCGACAACGGCACCAAAATGTTAGCACTCTGTAAATTTTGTCCGACTGAATAGAAAGAGGATAGAGGTAACTGTTTCAACTAGCTTTAGAGCTAAGGCACTAGCCTGATCAACTCAGAGAGGGCTCTCTCATGTCACTTGATACATCTATGGAAATCGGTGTCTAGAATTGGTTTGTTTTGGGTTTTTAATAAATTTGGTGAAGAGCTGAAGATGACCTTTGGGCTATGGGGTCAAGCATGTATGATGCATTTCCAAATCGTGAAAACAATCAAGAGGAAAAGGCTAAATGAGGAAGTGACTTATGAGTTTATTCTTGAAAATTTGAGATGGTATCAGAAGAAAAGAAACACACAACTATTATCAGAGTATTATAGTAATGAATTCTGAAATGGTTTAGAAGAGATGAACATAATCTAAATTGCCAAGCCGAGAGCATTGAATAATGAATTCTGGAATTTTAGTTTCTCAATTTAGACAGAAGAAAGAAAAATGAAAATACAGAATAACAGGAATCACACACTATGAGAGAAAACGAGACTCATAACACCACCAATTAGAATCTTTTCATAAAAAGTCCCAAAATCTGCCTCTACACCCATGTATTCATTCCATCCCCAGAGATTTATAAATTTTTCTTTCACAGAGGGCATGCTCCTATTTTCTCCATGCTTCTATACTCGTGAGTCCAAGCATATATAGAGGAATTTCATATGGAATTTAAAATGTTCTGACTTCCTCATAATTCGAAAAACAGATACAAGTTACAAAAAGGAAGAATAGTTGTATTATTTAAAGGCACCGTTAGTAATCATTCTTTCATATCAGGACTCCCTTCTCTTAAGCTGACATCTGTCCAAAACTATATGAAATACACACAAATTTTACCTGAGGATTCACCTCAGCTTGGCAATTTCCTCCTCTAGGGTACTCCACCAATCGAAATTTTCCCCAACGCTCTCTATCATCTCGGTTTTGGCCTCTGATTTCCTCCTTTTTCTCCTCTTATTATTTGTGGCTAGGTGGCAGGTGTTGTCTGCATGTTCATTTATGACAAGATCCCTCATAATGGGGTTTAATTTTACTCCCGACTCTGTCTCAGTTTCAGGTTCGGTATGAAATTTAGTCGCCATAATCTACAAGACCCATCTTTCATTCTTACTTATTGACCTGCCTAGTACCTTAGCTGAGAACCCATTCATGCCAAACACCATTTGATGGGTATTATCCATGCCTTTCAGACTTTTCAGAGACCTTGATTTGGCCACCCTTTGACTTTACAGAATTCAGGAGCACAGACCGAGCTTGTTTTTCTTACTCATAAGATGACAATTTTCCAAAATAGGATAAAATGATTCATATTTGAGATTTGATGGTTTGTGTACTTTGCTCACGAATTACTGTCACAGTACCTTGGTGTTCCATGCTTCATCAATCCACTTCGAATGATGAGCCTCGAGTTAGTTATGTGGCGACCTCCTTTTGGTATGTCATCCGGGAAAGTACCTATACTGGTGATGTGAGGTGGTCTGACCAACCGCCATCCTCCCCGCGAGCTATCGACATGACATTTTGAACCACGTGACATCGGAGCCATAGGAAAAGTGGTTTCAGGAAATTCTCCATCTCCCTCGATGTGTGTGTAAGAGCGGCATGTGTTCCCCGTCGAAACCAGAGTAGTTTTCCCCAGTCTGCCTTCGCGATGTTAAGTTTTGTGCTATTTGTTTGTCCGATGTAGGCTTCAACCATAGATCTGAGATTATTCAATATCGAGGGCCCGCCGAGCTACTCCCTTCCCACTTTCGCTACATTCATTCATACATCGTGGAATATATCCGAGTGCCCTGAACTATCGTGCCTCTACTATGGTATAGTGTCTCGCTAAACTTTAGAAGCTTTTAGATCCCGATAAAAATTGTTAGGGTGATAATAGACCAATTGAGTGTTAAACCATGAATCAATGGCCATTAATATCGAGGAGAGTATGAACCATCAGATCACTCTATGTTGGGAACATATTGTGACCATCGGATTTCCTAACTACAAATTCATACTAATGCATACTAAAGAAACACAATAGAAAACACACTTTTACCTAACGACACAATAGACCAAGTATATCTTAACTAAATCCTAAGTGTCTAAATATCCTAACAATATCAATACTAGAAGCATATCTCAAACCATGTACAATTGTGCCTCATAGGTATCTCAACACATGCTTTGCAAAAATCCAGTGTGTCTGTATCGACTAAATCATAAATTGGCTAACTGCACTCACCCCATAGAAAATATTTGGTCTGGTGTTAACAATATAATTAAATTATCCAATTAGTTGTTCATCAAAATTAAAAGAATACACACTTAATTTCTTTAGATTCATCACAATTGGTCTAGCCACGAGATTCAAGGTCAGGATCCTAAACTTCTTCAATATCTCAACTATGTAATTCCCCTGACTTAGAAATATTTCATCAGTTATTTGTGACACCTCTAGTCCCAAGGTTTAGTGCATCATATGAAGGTCCTTCATCTCAAACTTAGAGGACAAAAGATACTTGCATTCAACAATAAGGTTCTCTATATCGATGAGGAATAAATAATCAATGTAGAGAACCAAAATCATGGACTCACCATTAGTAGTCTTGTAGTATAGGTTGGGATCATGTTGACGGGCGAAATTGATCGCTCGTCAACTGGAGGAATGAATCCGGTCCAAGGTTTTCTAAATAACCCAAGCCGTTTGGATTAATCCACTCCGATGGGTTTAGTGGCTCCGTTGGCCGATCTAAGTCCTAGGAAAGTGAAAAAAATAAACTAAAGAAACTAACTGAAAGAAAAACAAACAACTGTTGAAAAATATATACAATCTAGAATGTATTTACAGTTTTACTAACTAACAGAATAATAATTCTACCTATTAAATATACAGTGTATTGATATGATTAAATCTCTGTTATCTATACATTATTCATAGAATGCAAATTTTGATCGAAATCTACAAAATCATATATGAGTTGTCTTATGACAGCGAAGCTAGTATTTTTTTATTTTTATAACTTTTATGAAAAAGAAATGAAATGATAGCTATCTAACTAGGCAATAAAAATAACAATCTGTATTATATATCTACATAAACTATAGAGAATTATTATATTAATTGAACTATTAAAATAAAATAGAAAACTGACCTGAAATTGTCATCTCCTACTTGTCCTATGCATAGCATCTGCGTTCACTGTTTGATGAGGCCAACCCACACTAGATTTTCCAATACTTCGCGTAAACACGAAGCAACAACGCTTTTGAATGCTAACGACAGAACATGTAAAGGACATAGCAATAGCAATTTTATAATTTACAAATGATTACATTAAGATAAATCCCATTGCAAAGATTTGTATATAACTGCTCATTTAACACAGAAGATTAACCTTCTGTTCATTATATTAAAATAGGATAATTGATGTATGTAAAGTGAGAGACATCAAATATGGACACTATTTGAAACCCATCACATCAACCTGTAGCAAATTATGATATCTAAAGTAGTAAATAATTTGATTACAAATTGAAATGCACAAAAACTTGAAAAAAAGTATGATATATTGAAGCTAAAGCCGTACAAACATCTACTTTCATTCGAGTCTGAATAATCATCAATCCATGTTCTCTGCTCCCAAGAAGCGATGGTTTGTTTACAAAAATAATAGATATATAAAGGCCACAAGATGAAAACATTCCTTGTGGAAATTATCAAAACTGTTGCAAAAATTATGGGAACAATCTCCCAAATTCCTATTTCTATCTAAGACTAACGGCCTAATCCAAAAGTATGTAAAGAAAAAGCATGTTCAAATATGACACAGTCGATCCAAGATCCTTTAAAATTCATGTGTACCTTGGTTTCAGGGATTTGATGCGATCAAGCTATTTTTGAATTAACAATGGCAGTGGCCGCCTCTACATTTTTGAAAGCAACAGAGCCTGTAGTCTTCTGCCTTTTATCATTAGCTAGCAACCTGTCATTTTCTTTGGTTAGCACATTTACTCGGTCCTCCAAGGACTTGATTCAGGATTGGAGCAAAGGGACATCTGTATAATATCGGTCGAGCCATAGTTGCATTCATTGCACTGTGGTTGATCAGGCCGTGTAGTTACAGGTGAAGAATCTCTTAATTTACCAGCAGTTCCACTTTTGAGTTTGATCCCGGGGAAGTTGGGGTCATCTTTAAGGCACGACAGGAGGTTCGTCACGTATTCATAAGGCTTGACTGAACAAAGGCCGTGTGAGTATGGATACTCCTCGGTAAGAAACCGCTCGATTTCGGAATCTGAATCTTCACTCAATAAAATTGGTTTTTGGTCTATGTTTTTTTTAGGTTTATTGCGAACACACCTTGATACCCAACGCGTGGCCTTCTTACCCTTTTAATGGACATCATTGTTACCCTTACCCTTTTTCTTTACAGACCTCTTAACAGGCTTAGCACTGTCTTTTAGACATGAGTCGGGCAGGGTGTCGGGTAGGAGGGGGCACGACAGGCCCGACAAGGGTTTCTATGACCATGGTTTTGTCAACTTGTCCAATTTCAGGACTGGCAAAGCTATTCCTCAACAAGAAAGCTTCCCAACAGTCGCCACTCAACCTCAAATGACGAACTATAATAATTTTAATTAAACAGTGGTGGAAGAGGTTGGAGTCGGCTTTCTCCCTCTTGAAGCATTTGGCCATTTTATATAAACTCCGAAGGAGGAAATGTGGCATATTTAAAGGAAAATCTATGAAACTCATGAGTAGTCGGAGGTGGTATAGGAAAACTAAATCGTATCTACCCTCGCATGTAATGAATTGCTTGATAATGGCCAAAAAATCATGCCACCTAGACTTAAGAGCTGTGACTGGCATACCTTTGTCACAACTGTTGATTTTCCTTGAGGTAAACAGGAGCGGCCATGGTACTTCATCAACCTTCGAATTTTTAAACCATTTTTTCCCTTCGGCTAGCAGAATAGTGGCTGAGCTGAGGAAATCCTCATTCAATTTGAGTTGGATGTCCCAAACTTTGGACCTGCATCCATTGAATGTAGGGGTAGATTGTTGAGCAACTGCGAGGTTGAAACCCTCGAACTTCTTAATAAAAACCAACCAACCATTCCTCTCTAGGTCCTCTCGGGTGTTATCAAATAACAACAAAGTTTGGACGTCATTGGGCTCGATTCACACTATAGGAGCCATAGAAAATAGCACAGGATCAACAGGGTAATCGGCGAGGGGGTTTGACAAGGTAGACATAGAACCATTTTCTCGCAGCTCCCCCAAAACAAGAAAAGGCAGCCCGAAATGCAAGACCAAGCGTTAATGTTTATGCGTGCGAGGGTGGTGTAGTAATTTGGGACCATGCAAAAATATGATGTCGGGCTGTACAATCAACAACGCCTTGGTACATTCAAATCACAATAGTGTATATCCAAAAGAATTATCACATAATGATTGAAAACCATGATATACATAACCAAAAATCGATCTGAAAATAAATAATGGCATTTGCACGATTTAAAAGAAACACCAATATGTCAAATGAACCACGATTTGACCCAAAATTAATGTGTTCAATAAAACCATTGCATCAATGAATTTATAAATCGAAACCATATTAACAATAGTCAAATGCAAAGTGAGTGGTGGTTTGGTGTTTTGATAAATGTGTGACCAGTGGTGAGTTGGAGGTAAAAGAGTTATGACCACATAAACAAATAGGTTCATAACAATCCAAAAGAACATTCTAATGCCATCAACATGAATCCCAACAGTAGGTTTTCATGCTTGCAGTCGTGAAAATGAAAACGAAAAGTAGGTATGCGAAAGAGAAAGATAATAGTGTCGTTTATTTAAAAAATTGCGACAAGTATTGAGGGTTCAAAACCTTTGTGTAGGCATCTTGTAAGGAAAAGATAGGAATGAAAATGGCTGCCAACAATGGTGACACACTGGTAGAAGCAGTTATCTCTGCCAAACGAACAAGTTCATATTAGGATAATGAGAAAAACTCTAACTCAAAAACAACCAAAAAATTGTTTAAACATCATCATCAATCATAAAAATTCCCGTTGGTTATTTTAAAAGATGAAAACTGATAACAGTCTTAACAAAAGTGAGTCACAATATTAAGTATAAAATCTCCAATACTATTGACAGAGCCACTGCTGCCAGCAGGCGTCCATAGCTTCAACAGGGTTTCTATTTAACCCACTTTGATATCTGTATCCTGCCAGGAAGTTCCAGATCAGAATGAAGGACATTTAAGGTCAAAAGATTACAAATCTGAGAATTTTCATATACCCGACATTGCTTCGCTGCCAGTGGGCCTGTTCAGTACCCCAGCGAAGTTATCTTGGTGTCATGCATGCATTTACCCGCTGCCAACAGACCTGTTCAGTATCCTGGCGGGTTTACAAGCACTTCCCACAGCTCTTTAATGATTTATTTGGTTTTAAAGATATTTAATTGAGCAGGGTGACGCTGAAAATTGTGATATTTTGGACATATTTTAATAAATTACAGACCTTGAGAGAATTTTTTTAACTGTCCTTCATTAATATCTAGAGATGGTTTATTGGTAGACCGACCTTTGCAGGCAGGGAGACATCTTCTGAGTTGTTCTCTTAAGGAACATGGATAGTGTAAGAAGAAATGGATGATCATGAAAAGCTTCAATTATAGATTGAAATCAAGAAACGTCTTTCAAGCAACCAACTTTCTTTAACATGGTTGTAAACTTCATAAGCATATCATAATTGATTTTTAAACAAACTTTCAACAGTCATTTCAGAGGAGAAATTTTTCTGTTCTCTTAGTCTGAACAGTTCATGATGCAGGTATGTGTGTTTCAAAAAGAAAGACTAATAAGCATAAAAGGAAATAAAACACACTAGCGAAGAAAGATTTGAAAGCAAAGAAATCCAAACAAAAAAATATGTACAGAAGGTGCATCTGAAAACCTCATGCAACAAATCCCTTGGGAGACTGAAAGAAAGTAGAAAAATCCAGTTTGATTGAAAGTAGTCCTACTCGTGGTACCTTGGGTCAGGGTTGATTCAGATTTATTTATCTCTTTACTTTCCATTTATGATTTTCATGACGATACTGCGTTTTCTGAAAATAAATATTCAACTAAAAGCAAAGAGAAAAAGATCAAGTGGACTTCCTTGATAACAATCATATTATGTTCATTTAGGTTTCTGTGGTGAGAAATATGTTCAGAGATTGTCGGAAGAACCACAGTATTTAAGACATCTTGGTCTTAAATACTGTGGTTCTTCCGACAATCTCTGAATCATATTATGGTTCTCGTGGTGCACCCACTTGCGTTCATGACTGCATTATTACAAAGAGAAATAGTGAGAAATAAAACTGCAAGAAAACTTATTCCTAAACCTACCCTAACTATTAAACCAATTAGGATACCACGTGAAGTCATGTTTCCAATGTAGCCATCAGAGTAAATCCAATCCTGCAACGGAAACAAAATCAAACATTATTAATAAGAATGGTAATATATCAAAAAATGACAGAAACATATCACACTTACATTCATAATCATCATCTAAAAACAAAGTAAGCATGATCTTACCATTCCCTTGAATATTCTTGATGTATGAATCCTCCAGCCATTGTGCAATCTTGTCATGATAAGGGTCATAATGGCATGGGTGAGTGTAAGTAGGTTTGAAAAACTTGTCCAGATTACGAGGAAATGAAATAACCATCAGCCAAGGCTGAAATGCCCCATCCTCCTGACAATTCTCTAAGTGTTCATTAATTTCTTCACATGGAAGATCTAAAAGAAATATGTCATGCCTACTTCCAAGATACTTAGGTAAAACGAAAGCAAGCACAACTTTATATTTATTATGAATTTTTTTTATATATGAATATTCAATCCATACTAAGATCCTGTCACAAAAATGAGGATGCAAACCATGACTTTGATGAAACAAATATATCAATGGGAAACTCATCATAGGAGGATTCGTGCAATCAATTAGATCATTGGTTTGAATGTTTCTTTCGATGAGATTGATCATTTCAAAATGTGAAGCATAAACATTAAGATTCGAGCTAAGAAAAGAATGAATATGAAATGCAGAACATTTGATCTCCATAAAATATAATGCATTGCCTTTTTCAACAATAAACTGTGTAAAATCATCTCGGAACATGTCCTTTTCCCATGTGAGTGATGAAAGTGAACAAGCGTCAAATCCAGTTTTATCAATGTTATGCTCGGAATTAATTTCACCAAAATTTAGAATATTGAAAATATATGATTGTGGCGGAAAAGAGTAGGATTTTGTAGGTAAGGTGTCAAGTCCAATAGAGTCTAGGAAGAGATCAGGATATAAAGAATAAAAGGAATCATACATAAGCACATGAAAAGAATCTCTTGAATTAACAATGGTATTCTCAAGAGATTTCTCTTCACCTTCTTTAAAACCCTTACTCTGTTTTGGTGACGAAT
>SNQJ01S0015481.1:132437-152723 GCA_010110895.2 Picea sitchensis | reverse complement strand
TTTCATGGATGGTCACCATATGTTCCCTATATATGGAACACTCATCATTGTAATAATATATCGATCATATCTCATATGAAGATAAAACAACATGATTTTCTTTGTAGCACCCAAATCCTTCATCACACATGAATTAGATAATTTCTTCTTGAGCATAATTATATCCTACATATTAGACCCTGCAACAAGAATTTCATCTACATACAATAGAAAGATAATATAGCTTTCATTTTCTAGCCTTTTAAAATAAACACAGTGATCAGAATGACATCTACTATAACATTGTTTTGTTATAAACCTATCAAACTTCAAATACCACTTCCTTGGAGCTCTCTTTAGGCCATACAACCTCTTCTTCAACCTGCATACCAAATTCTCATTTCCTTTGACCTCGTACCCCTGTGGCTACTGCATATAAATATCTTCCTCCAAATCCCCATGGAGAAAAATTGTTTTTACATCTAATTGTTCAAGATGAAAATCTCCTACTGCCACAAGACTTAAAATAGTTGTAATTGAAGTCATCTTAACAACAAGAGAAAATGTGTCATCAAAATATATACCTTTATTTTTTGCAAACCCCTTTACAACAAGTCTATCCTTGTACCATGTTTTTCCTCCATCTTCTTCCTTCAATTTGTAAACCCATTTATTCTACAATGCTCCTTTTCCTGCAAGAAACTGAACCAAGTCCCAAGTCTAGTTATTTACCAAGGATTCCATTTCCTCTTTCATTCCTTACTCCCACTTCCTTTTAGTTTCTACCTACATTTCCTCTTCATAACTTTCTCGTTCACCAGAATCAATCAACAATAAATAATACAATTAAGGAGAGTATCGTTCAAGGCATATACTTAAATTGGTAGATATTCTAACAACACTTTCATGATTTTGAGGTATTTACTACTCCTGTTGTTGTACATTTTGATTTTTTTGTACCTTTGGAAATTCCTTTTTTAGTGATCTCATCAAGCACTGTGTATTATGGTTTTTCTTTTTCCTATTTATTTCCCTGTAAATGATCTTTGTACATGACCTTCTCATTGAATATGACACCTCTACTTCTAATGATTTTGTGATTTTCATAATCCCACAAGAGATAATCAAAACCATTAACACCGTATTCAATAAAGTTACACTTCTTAGATTTTGCCTCAAGCTTTGTTCTATTTTCTTTATCAATATGGACAACTTATTCACAACCGAAAGTCTTGAAAAAAGAATAGTTTACCTTTTTACCTATCCATGCCTCCTCTAGAATTCCACCATCCAAAGAGCTTGAAGGTCCTCTGTTTATTAAGTAAATAACAATATCTACAAAATATGTCCAGAACTGTAAGGGCAACCCAACATGAAATCTCATACTCCATGCATGCTCCATGATTGTCTTGCTCATCCTTTCTGAGACACCATTTTCTTGTGGTGTTCCTGGAAATTTATTCTCTCCACAAATCCCATGGTATGAACAATAATCATCAAAATCCTTGCTACAATATTCACCTCCATTGTCTGATTCGAGACACTACAACCATTTTTTTGTCTCATTGCCAACCAAATATTCCCATTTCTTAAAAGTATAAAAAACATCAGATTTTGTTTTAATGCAATAAACCCAAGTTTTTCTAGTTTCATCATCAATAAAAGTAACATAATAATGAGAGCCACCAAGAGGTGATACATCTGTATGCACAAGCTCTAACCTTTCAATGTTCTTTTCTTTTCTGACTATAAGAAATATGACTCTCTTTTGTTTTTCATAAACAAAATGCTCACAGAAATCCAAATCAAATTGTTTAAGATCTGGCAACAAATTACTTTTGTGAAGTATCTCCATCCCCTTCTCACTCATGTGTCCAAGCCTATGATACCAAAGTGTTGTATCCACTCCTGTAGAAGCTAAAGAGATAGAAGAATCAATATTACCAGTACATAAATACAATGCACCTACCTTCTCTCTTTTTTCTATCACCAGTGATCCTTTGGTGACCTTCCACGCCTTATCTATAAATATAGATATACAACCTTCACTTTCCAACTGCCCTATTGAAATTAGCTTTTTCCTTAGAGTTGGAACATGTCTTACCTCTTTCAACAACCATTGGTTTCCATTCTTTTTCTTTATTTGTACCTTACCCATTCCAACAATTCTGCATGGTGCATCATCACCCAAATGAACCTGTCCAAATTCACTTTGAACATAATCTAGAAAATGTTTCCTATGGGGTGTGGCATGAAATGAAGCCCCTGAATATTTTACCCAAGACTCAGAAATATTATCTATAGAAAGAATCAAAATATTTTGTAACACATCACCTGTTACATTTTCTTCCCGATTTTTCTTATGTTGTCCATCTCTTTGATTCTTTGGAGCTATGCAGTTTTTCTTCAGATGTATTTTCTCCCCACAATTCCAAAACTCTATATTTTCTAGTTTGGATTTGGATCTTCCCTTCCCATAATTCTTGTGGTTCCTTGGGCCCTTTCCTCTATCCTTTTGTCTTCCCCTATTCTCCATGTTAAACACATTACCTGATGTCTCACATGTGTTTTTCTGTTGCATTTCCTCGCTAACGATAACACCAACAACATCATCAAATTTTAGAGTGTTTGAAGAGACATAGTTACTTACAACTATGAACAATCCATTCCATCTTTCTAGAAATGAGCACAAGATTAGAAGATCCCTGACCTCATCATCAAAGTCCACTTTTACAGAAATTAGTTGATTAGTAACCATATTCAATTCATTTAAATGATCTACAATAGACCCACCTTCTGAAATATTCATATTAAATAATCTCTTCATTAGAAATACCCTTTTGGATGCCGAGGGTTTTTCATATAGTTTATCCAATGCATCCATCAACTCCTTCGTTGTCTTTTCTTTTGAAATATTGAAATCCACCGACATTGTTGGGCTCATTCGTATCGTTCTTAGTGCCTTTCTGTTGAGAACCTCCCATTCTTCATCCTTCATGGTCTTCATATTCTTTTCTATTCCACCCAAGGATAGGAATAGATCCTTATGATATAAATAATATTCCATCTGCATCTTCCATAACTAGTATTTTTGGTCGTTAAATTTCTTGACTCTAAACTTTCCATATTTCAACATTGCTCCCACTCGAACCAAGAACCCTCTTTTCCTACAAGTTACCTTATGTTGTGATACCAGTTGTTAGAAAAATAGGATCGTGGAGCAATAAAATAAAACAAATGTGGAAATAAAACATAGAAGATACATAATACAATAGAGACATAGGTATACGTGGATCGCCCAGTGTGGGCTACGTCCACCAGAGAAATTCCCAGGTCCTTCCTTTTTATTATCCATCAAAATGAAGGGATATAGCCTACAACACACCCGTTGTAAATTCATCTTCTTTCTCTCACAATCCCCTCTCTCAAAATACAATAATCCCACACATACACAGCTGCAATAGAATTCCCTCATAAAATAGGGTTTCCTTCTAGGGAAAAAACCCTAAAATAAATTCTAATGTCAGATCTATGACCTTATAATGAATGGTCCAGATTGACTATGAAATTAATATATTTTACAAGGAAAATTTTCCCATTATTTCGCGAGGGAGGGCTACAAAAATTTTCTCTGGCCCCCCTGAACCCCCCTAGCAACTGTTGTGGGGGGAAATCCCCCACACACCCCCCCGTTAGGGAATAGGTTCCAAACATGGCTGAAACAAACATTTGAATCAGGAATATAATCAAGCTCCACAACCAACACTCTTTGTCTTCCTCTCTTCCCCCTCACTCTCTCTTTCTTCCTCTCTCTCCATGCCCTCTATGTCTTCCTCCCTCTCACTCTCATACACTCTCTCTCTACCACGCTCTATGTATTCCCCTCTCTCTTTATGAGACTCTCACATACTATAGAAAGTTTGGTACATCGCAAGGAAAAACATGGCCTTGACCTAGACATGTCAAGACCTAGACCTGGACCTAGACATAGTAATCCCTAGACATGGAAAGGAATGGAAAGACCTAGACCTAGACCTAGAGAATATATCATGACCTATACCATAGACCATGACCTAGAACTAGAGCATATACCATGACCTATACCATAGACCATGACCTAGACCTATATGATGACCATGATGTATTCGATGACATAGACCTAGAGTTACACTTATACCATGACCCAGACCACGATATAGACCTAGATCTAGACCTATACTGTTAGGTACCATATCTATTATAATATCAGAAAACATAAATACTGTAGAGAATAACAGTATAACAACAACATATAAGGAATCACTGTTGGCAAATGTTTACCAAGTAGCGTATGCTTGTCATTGATGGCAAGTACAACAGTGGAGATGGTAGGATAAGAAGGATAAAAATCCCTTGGGGATTCAAACGTGAAAGATCAGGAGGAACAACGTTGAAGAAAACGCGCACAGCAAAGGCAAAGCTCAAAGTACAGCAATTTGCAGAAGAGAAGGAAGACAGAGATCCACAGCCGTTGGATCTCATTCAGAAGACAGAGATCCACAACCAAAGGATCTCATTCAAAACTCCCGAAAGAACGAGGTTCGTGATTCAGTAGAAGTTGGCGAGAGAGATAAGCCATCAGAGAATCGAGGATCGGGATCTGAATGTCCGCTTCATCGACAACAGAAACCCTAAAATCGCGATATGCAATTTCGTAATGATCCGACGTTGTTCGCTAAAAACAAGCTTTCTGAGATATGGACCGCTGATTTTACTCATCTGGAGAATCGGAATCGGAGTTTCACAAGTCTCATGAACAATGACAATGAAACCTCAAATCGCTGATATGGCGATTTCACATGTAATCACAAAATGCTGGATAAAGACCGTGACCGACCGCTGAATTCTCTGCATGGAGTGCGAGTACACTTATGGTTGTGGAGATGACTCATGACCGTTAGAGTCATACAAGACCCGATCATCGGGCCGGATCAAAGATAACATACACGTTCTTTAAAGGACAAGGAGAAGTGGGAGTAATAGCGATGTGAAAAATCGCGAGATCTAAACTGAAATGTCGTTTAGAAGTGATCTCGACCATTGATCCAACTCACGACAAGAGACCACGTCAGCTAGGGACACACGGCACAACCAGGTAATGAAAAGAGTCAGACTGATTCAACATTTCGGCACATGTAAGTCAAGAATCGAGTAGACACGTATAGACCCAACATGTTTCAAATCATGTGTGACGTCAGCTGAGGCATCGGCAATCGCGACTTGAAATACCAAAATCACTTGACATCAAGAACCCCAAAAACTGATATGCTGATTCTCACATTTAATCGCGTACCAGAATTTAGAAGTGATTCGGACCATTGATTATTTAGTATAGAGTATCGGGATTGACTTTGGAATGACAAAGTCACTTTGACATCAGAAACCCGATTTCAAGGGATATGAAATTTCAAGCGATTTAATCATAGCCCAGAATTTAGAAGTAACTGACCGCTGATTATTCCAGATGCACTACGATCGAATTTGAAATGACAAAGTCACTTGATATCAGAAGTCCCAAAATCTCGGCGGGATTGGGACCGGCCCATCTGAGGGATGTGTCAAATATCAAGGTGTCGTCGGAATTTTGTTCATCAGGAAATCGGGATTCCGTTGACAAGAGTTTTGTGCAAGTCAATCGTGATCCGCGGAAACCCTCGATGAGTGGGGCCGGAGCGTCGCGACAATGTACCGGCGCGAGGACGGTTTAGTGGAGGCCAGCTGTCGAGATAAGGATGTGGTCACGGTAACGGTCACATGGACCAGGGTCTAGCCAGAGGGTCGGTTAACGCTAATCGAAAAATCGCGACTCCGCGGACACATAAAACATTATGTCATCGAAAGTGCCGAAATCAAGATATATGAAATAACAATTTGATCTAACCGTTGGATCAAGAAATGATCGAGGGCTACTGAGGCAATTTTATTAATCGCGAGACCGCTAGAAACAATTGATGGCGTCTGCCAGAGAAGTCGAAGAAGACCATTGTGTAATCACCGTGAGAAGCTGAAGAGTCATGATAATGACTGGATAGAGACCTTAAGAGGTGGAGGCGGATAATGACGCTAGAGTGCATGCGAGGATGGAAACATTACATGCAAAAAGGGTGCATAGACGCTTTATAAAATACACCTGCATAAAGAGGAGATGAAGGCTTAAGTTGCGCGGCGGGAATTTGCACTGCTATTGAGCCATTGCGGGTGATTCATGGGTGAAGAAGAATCGAGTGGCGCAGCGAAAGCGCAGGCCCATAACCCGGAAATTGCAAACGATCTGAACAGAAAGGCAATATGATAGAGCAAGGTGGAGCAGAACAGTGATAGGTCAGGTAGGCCATCATCTAACATCATATCACTGTAATAAATTCAGCAGCAAAGATTTATACTGTGGTGGTTGGAGGTGCTAGGAGGATCAAGGTTGTCCTCGCATTCGGGCGGGTGTTGGAACACTGGGGATTTGGTGCTTCCTTCAGTTGGTACGTTAGAGAAAATGCAGAGTTGGTGATCTCAGCCAGTTGCAGCTTGCAAAGCTGAGGTTGTAACCCTCATTATGAGTCGGTGCTCATATGTATGGTAATGTAAAAAATGTAACACATTTACTGTATAAAGAAATAAGGTTTTATCCCCGCATGGCTCTCGAAATATCTCGTCAGGTTTTGCTCATATATGTGAATGATGCTGAAAGTGCCATTGTTTATTTCCCTCAGATTATTGTGATTAGCATTCAGAGTCTCTATAAAAGGTTTAAAAGAACCATAATTGTTTGCCACGGAAACAACTGATTCTACCCCCTTTCTCAATTGTCCAACAATTGGTCTCAGAGTCAGTTCTTTTATCTAAGGGTAGATCCAGAGCTAAACATGTCAAGCCATGAAGGAAATTCAACCAATAAGGCCCTCTGTTCAATGGAACAAAACTTTTCCTTCGAAAGCGAATGAGGAACCTACATAATGGCTTTAGGTGCGTATGTCCGATGTAGAGACTGGTTATGTAAAGCCAATTGTGCTAGCTAATAAGGATGGCAAATTAGAATTTAGTTTCAATCTTAAGGCTATGAATGCTATCTTGAGTGGGCTTGCGTAAGCACTTCTCAAAGCACCTAGGAACTCACAAAGAAATGTGGGACAAACTCATTAATAGTTATGAAGGTACGAGAAGGTAAATGATGCAAAGCTTCAAACCTATAGAATACAGCTGAACAAATTTTGAAGATGAAGGAAGATGAAATCGTCGGTAAAGTATTTTCCAGAGTAGAAGAAATGGTACATGCAATGTAGGCACTTGGCAAAACAATTGGGGACCTTTCTTTAGTTCAGAAAATCTTGAGATCTCTCTCCCGATAGGTTCAACTCAAGGTCTCTTCATAGAAGAACTTAATTATCCTAAAAACTTAAGGCTTGACTCAATCCTCTCGTGAATAATTACCGACATGAAATGAGAATAGTTAAAGATAAACCCACTTCCAGAGAAGCGCTAATTATTTAGACCTCGTGATAAGAATGAGGATTCTAAGCTCAATGAAATCGGGCTGTAAATTTGTAAAGAGGATCAAGAAGGGAGTGAGTCACAAAGGAAATTTTCAAATGTTTTAATCATAGAATAGGGAATTCTTTGCTAACAAAATGTCCCCACAAAGGAAAGGATCGTGACTTGTGATAATGAGGAGAAAATACAAACACGTAAATTTCTTTAAAGAGAATAACTTTAAGAAGAAAAGTCTCGTAAGTAAACAATGATGATGATTCTTTAGATGATGAGGATAATGATTCATCTATTGAAGATAAACCAAATGACTTCTACACTTATGGCCAAAGAGGTCTAAGTGACAATAATAGCAATGTGGAGGACATTACCGAAGAAGAAGTTGTATTGACATGGAAGGAGAACTGAACAGCTTAGAAGATTGATAGATTAAGAATCAAGAATCGTGAAAGCAAAGACAATTGTTAAAAATGTTCGAGAAAGACAAGAAGAACCATTGAAGATCTTGTCCTACTAAAAAGTAGAATTTAAAGAGGCCAAGAAAATCTAAGAGATTCTGAAACATCAATCATCGTAAAAGAAGGCAAGATGTGAATCATTAGAACAAGAAGCAGAGAAAAACAACAAGGAAAGAAATGGAGAAATTTCGCTTCTTGTATAATCGACCGTCATATCAAAGCTCGCATGATTAATCCACCATCTCCGAATCGTAAAAGGAATCCCAAGATGAAATTGGTTTGGGGTATGAAGAGGATCAAGCAAAGGGGAAGCCGTGAAATTGAAGAACTTAATAAGTTTATTAAAAGCACGCACTCAATGGTGATAATAACCTCATATAAACAAAGGAAGACAATCAACCACCCAAGATGAGTAAAGGAAAAGGTGCTGATTGAATCTGAAGAATAAAAAACAATGTTCTTTCTACTAAAGACGTTATCAGCGAATACAAAAAATCAATTTGTTCAAAGAAGACAACCATTTTCCAGTACAAAGAAATTTTCTATGGCTATTGTTTCATTGTTCTAACTTCGGTCACAAAGCTTTAAATTGTTCCTCCTTAAGACCTAGAAATGAGCAATTAAGATTTCAAAGGAATAAATACTTCCCACAACAAAGAATGATACACTAGGTAATAATTATGCACATACCGCAAATTGCCAAATTAAGTCCGCACGCATACAACAAAGGATGGCAAGAAATAATCAACACTGCATAAGCAACAATCGGCAACAATAAGTTTGACTTATTGAATAACCAGCTTGAATGCTACACGCGGTCATAACTTTGGACATAAACTATTGGATCGTCGGTTAAGAAACTATGAACCCGACTGGAATATCCTGGGGAAAATGTCAAGTTTTGGAAGAAGAAGGAAAGTAATAAGTGTGAATTAGGCATTATTCCACCAAAGACAAATGAAACCTTTGGTATATAGACAGCTGGTTGCTCCAAACACATGACGAGACAAAGGAAAGTTTCTATCACTATAAAGTAACCAGGAACTGTGAATCTTTGGAAATGATGCTCCAGGAAAGCAAAGGAAAAGGGATGGTGATTAAGTAATGGAAAGAAAAGCCCAAGATGTTCTATCACTCGTGGATGGGCTGAAACATAATTTGCTCAAGCAGTAAGTCAAATGTGTGACGAGGATGTGAAGTGTTGTTCACACCCAAGGAATGCAAGATAAAATCAGAACTGTGATAAGAGGGCCAAAGGCATAAGGACGTAAAATAATGTATATGTGCTGAAAGAAAATAGAGAATGTCATCTAAGAAAACAATATGAAAGCCGTTGGTGGCATAGGAGACTAGGGACATCTAAACTTTGACCACTTTAATCAAAACTTAAAACCTCGAGGCGCAGAAGATCTTCCCCGGAAAATAGCAAAGCCCTAAGATTCGCGATAAACCTCAATAAGTATAGGGAAGAAAAATCAACGCTAAAGATATCGCCTAAGAGCTTCACTTCAACAGAAACCACCTAACTAGTTCATATGGATTTATGTGGACCATCAAGATAGAAGGCACAGGGAAAGAAAACAAATTCATGTTGACATATTCCATGATTACCCACTTGTTAATGGGTAGCCTTCAAAGAAAAGTCAAGATTTGAAAATTTTTAAATATTTAATGCTTTAACAGAGACCCAAACGGCAAGAGGTTAAAGGCAGTAAAATCAGAACGGGAGGAGAGTTGGCGTCAAGAGACTTCAAAGAATTCGCGATGAACATGGAATCAAGAGAGAATATTAATAATCCCAAGAACTCCACAACAAAATGGAGTTGTTGAGAGGCAAACAATGTAAAGGTAAGAAATGGCCAGTCAATGATGAATGAGAAGAACATTGGTCAAACCCATCGGGTAGAAGCAATACAACAAATTCATGCTTAACAAAGTTCAATTTCTCGCACTTCACAAAGCACAAGACCCCTATGAACTATGGTTTGAACGACCTACCTCAATTAAACACTTCCCGTGAGTCTTTGGGAGAAAATGATACATAAAGAATAATGATGAAAACCTCGGCAAATATGATGAAGGTATGAAGGTATTTTCTCTTAGGTATGCTACAACAAGAAGCCGATAAAGATGCTATAATAAGAGGCCGCATAAAGCTCTATTGTTCAGGATTGATGTAAAAATTGATGAAGGAATCCTACCAAGAGAGGTAGAATATCTCTAAGAAGACACAAAATAAAGATGAAGATGAACAGTCCAAGAATCAAAAAATGAAGACTATAAATCAGATGAAGGTCTGCATAATTCGTATTGCGACTCGCAACCTAAGTCAACTGATAAATTCTCCTCCGCATCATCATTCAAAGAATCATCCCGGTAAGTCAACAATTGGAGAAAAAGAAAAAGGCATACAAACTTCGGAGAAAGATAATCAAAACTAATCAACAATCTCATATAGTTCCTGTTATCCATTTGGAACCCAAGAATTTTAATGGAAGATGATGATCACCGGGTTAAAGCAATGAATGAAGAACTTGATCGATTGAGAAAACAATACATGGAGATGGTTCAAAGACCCGGCTGTAAAAACATCCTATCATTCCAAATGGATCTTTAAGAATAAGATGAATGAGCAAGGACAAGTGGTCAGGAACAAAGCGAGGTTAGTCCGTAAAGGCTATGCTCGATAGAAGGATTCGATTTTGATGAAACATTTGTGCCCAGAGCACACATTGAAGCCATAAGAATGTTTCGCCTATGCTGTCATGTATATTTAAAGTCTATCAAATGGATGTTGCTTCAAAATTCTCAATGGAGATTTAAGCAGCTAGTCTATATGGAACAAACTGTGAGGGTTTCAAATTGTCCGATAACCTTGACTTAGTATGCAAGCTGGAAATTTTTTTATATGGGTTAAAACAAGCTCCTGTGCCTGGTATCATAGACTTGATATGTATCTCAAAGACAAAGGGTTCAAGAGAGGAAACAATCGACGTATTAATCCAGATATTAAGACAGAGACAATGAGATGCTCATCGACCGGCCTGTGTAGATGACATCATCTTTGGATGGGCCAAGGACTCACCGTACAATGTGATTTGCTTCACATGGAGTCCGAATTTGAGATGTTCATGATAGGAGAACTCTCATATTTCCTTATCCCAAATTATCAGAGGTCCGATGATCTTCATTTCTCAAGGAAAATATTTAAGAGAAATGCCGAAAAGGTTTCAAAATGAAGATTCTAAACCTGTGGGAACACCTATGGTAATAAAGATGTAACAAGCAAGGATGATGATTCACTTGATGTTGATCAAAGCTCATATCATCAATGATAGGAAGTCTCATGGTACATCACAAAGATCTCACCGCATATAATGCATGTGCCGAGGGAATGGTAGAAGATATCGTGCCGTTCTAAACAGTCATTGGTAAGCAAATAAAAGGATATTCATGTACCTAAAGAAACAATGACTTATGGTTTGTATCCTAAAAATCAAAGTCTTCAATTGATCGCTTATTCAGATGCAGATTGGGCAAATTCAGTTGATGAGAGAAAAAGCACCCGTGAAGGAGCATTTTCTCGTAATTCCTTTATAGCCCGATTAGTAAAAAGCAAAGGTTCCATTTCTTTTATCAACCACGTAGGCAAAGTATATTACTGGCCGCTACCCGATGCAATACGTATTATGGATGATCCCTGACACTTCGTGCATTCTTAGAGGTAAAATGTTGACTCCACTCTATCCCTATTTATTGTGATAACACTAGTGCTATCGGCGTGTCCAAGAATCAGATTCCACCCAAGACCAAGCATATCCCCATAAAATATCGTTTTCTGAGAGAACAAGTCACCAATCGACCGTTTGTGTCCATTACATTCTAACTACAGTAACAAATTGCAGACATCTTTAAGCCTCTAGCCAAGACACCGCTTGAATATCTTAGACAAAAGTTGGGCGTCATTTCTATTTCACACCTAAAAGAGTCCATCTTGTTAGGGGAGATTTGTATTACTTAATTATCTAATAATGCCTCCTACATTTACCGTAATAGCTCAGTGGGGAGCATAGCGTCTCTTCTTGACATTGATGTCAAAGGGAGAAAAGAATTCGTATGTAGTTGCTAACAATGCCAAAGGTGGGAGATTGTTGGCAAATGTTTAATACGTATGAAGCGACAGCTTGTCATTGATGGCATGCCAGTTGGAGATGGTAGGATAAGAAGGATAAAAATCCCTTTGGGATTCAGACGCGGAAAGATCGTGAGGAACAACGCTTTTGGAGAAATTCAAGAAGAAGCAAAGTCAAAGTACTAATTTGCGTAAGAGAAGGAAGACAGAGATCCATATCCGTTGGATCTCATTCAAAGTCCCAAAAGAACGAGGGTCACGACTGTGATACAAGGCGTAGAGAGATAAGCCACTGGAGAATCGTGGATCGACTTTGAAATGTCCGGGCTTCACCGACAACAAAAGCCCCGGAATCGCGAGCATGCGATTTCACATCTCGATCACTGCTAAAACAAGCTTGAGATATGGACCTTTGATTTTACTCATCGGAGAATCAGGAATCAAAGTTTCACAAGTCTCATGAACAATGATACGAAAACCCCAAAATCACGACATGATCATGTAATCACGCCAGCCGCTGGATAAAGATCGTGACCGGACTCAAGAATCTTTGCATGGAGGCGAGTACGCTTTTATGGTTGTGAGATGATCAAAGGACTATTGAGACCAAGCACAAGACCCGATCATTGTCGTATCAAAGACAACATACACACCCTTTAAAGGACAAGGAGAAGTAGGAGTAATCGCGATGTGAAAAATCATGAGATCTAATATGAGTCGTCGAGCTAGAAGTGATCAAGACCGTTGATACAACTCACGAAAGCAGACCACGTCAGCTAGACACGTGGCAACCAGAAATGACAAGTGTCAGAAGATTCACCACCAGCATATGTGTCACGAATCAGAGTGACATGCGGGTAGAATTCCAACACGCGGCAACCACGCGGTGACGCCGCCAGAGAATGGGCAACGCGAATTTTGAAATACTCAAAATCACTTCGACATCAACCCCAAATCAATATAGCGATTTCGCGATTTAATTTGTTCTCAGAATTTAGAAGTGATCTGGACTGTTGATTATCTGCATAGAGTATTGGGGATCGAGACTTTGGAAGCACGACAAAATACTGACATCAGAAACTCTCGATTCGCTGATGCACTTCGATGGGATTTAACCTCTGCACCGGAATTTAGGAAGCTAACTGGACCGCTGATTATCTCGCGATAGGTATCGAAGCATCGACTTTGAAATGAAAAATTCACTTGATATCTAAAGTCTCGAAATCTCAAGGATCGGGACCGTCCATCCGAGGATGCGTCAAGATCAAGGCTGTTGCCGGGCATTTTGTTCATCGAAATCGGGGATCGCTGACAAGAGTTTTCGGTGCGGCCGTAATCGCGGACCGTGAAACCCCGATGAGTGGGGGCCGAGCGTCGTACATCGCCAAGAAATAAGGAGGACGGTATGCAGTGGAGGCCAACCGTCGCAGATAAGGATGTGGTCACGTAACGGTCAATATGGACTGTGGCTCAACAGAGGGACGACGACATCGCTGAATCGGAAATCGCGAATTCTGCGACATAAACATTATGTCATCGAAGTGCCGAAATCGCTGAGAGCATGAAATCCTACTGATTCAAACCAGTTGGATCAAGAAACGATCTGAGGGGCTACCGAGGCATTCCATAATTAAGGAGCCTGGAACCATTGATGACGCCCGTGAGAAGCCGGGCGAAGACCGGCGTAATCACCGTGAGAAGCTAAAGAGCCGCGATGATGATCGATAGAGGACTCAAGAGGTGGAGGATAATGATGCCGAGTGTGCATGAAGAGGATGGAAAACATTGCATGCAAAAGGCATGACGCTATAAATACACTGTACAAAGAGGAGATGAAGTGGTTGTTATGGTGGGAATTTGCAATTGATATTGGAGCTTTCTCATTGCATCTGCCATGAAGAAGAATCGAGTGGTGCGCCGGAAGCTGGTGGGCCCATAAATCTCGACATTGAAATGATCCAGCCAGAAAGGCAATAAGTGCGGCTGCATCAACGGCGGAGAGAACAAAGATAAGTCGCAGGCTATCATCGAACATCTATCACCGTAATAAATTCAAGAGGAAAGATTTATATTTCAGGTGGTTGGGAGGAGCTAGGAGGATCAAGTTGTCCCCGAGATCTGCTGGGTGATTGAACACGGGAGTTGGTGCTTCCTTCTATTGGTGCTAGAGAAAACAGGAGTTATGCTCGTGAAGTTGTAGCTTGCAAAGCCGAGGTTGTAACCTCATTATGATTCAAGGCTCATATGTATGATACTATAAAGAATGTAACCATTACTTATCATATAAAAGAAAAGAGGGTTTTATCCTGCATGAGTTTCGGAAACATCCCACTTCCTGTTTTTCATATGAATGATGCCTAAAGTGCCATTGTTTTATTTCCCTGCATTATTGTGATTAGCATTCAGAGTCTCTACAAAAGGTTTAAAAGAACCATAATTGTTTAATCACGGAAACAACTGATTCACCCCCCCCTCTCAGTTGTCCAACAATCACAATGCCAGAAAAATACCTTTATTGATAGGAAACAATGTTCACTTGCCTCTTTTAGCGGGAACCCTACAACAAAGCAATTCTCTATTACAATAATTGTCAAGACAAAATAATTTCATGCCCTCAATTCCTATTTATATTAAATCTATCTACAAAAATAACAATCTAGAGGAATGTCTTTCTAGAAGTGGAAACTTCTATTAGGTCTTGTTACATTTGACTTCTTCTTCCTTATTACTATTTCTTATTAATATCAACCTTTATTACATGGAAAATATATTATTATACTTACTTGAGAGGTTAGGAAGGTTAGGTCCCTAGCATTCCCTCCCCCTTAAAATAAACCTTGTCCTCGAGGTTTGATATGAGGAAATTGTTGTAGAATGGTAGTCGACTCACAAGTGGCATCTTCTAGCTATGTGTCCTTCCACTGAACTAAAACTTCCTTGATAGTGCACTAGAAAAAACAATGCTCAAACTGGTTGAAGACTTCTTGTGGCTGCAACCAAATGCAACCTTCTTCATACAACTCAGGTAGAATGCTATGATTATGACACCTAGCATTGAACACTTTATTTAAGCAGGAAATATGAAAAATATTGTGGAGATTAGAGTGACCATAGAATTTGGGTGATATTTTTTGACAATGTTGGGCTTTGAGTGAAGTCTGTTTATAAGGTTTCATATAAATAAACACCTGGCCCCCTTTAGCAAATTCACATTCAGAATGAACCTGATCTTCTTTTTGTTTCAAGTGATTCTGAGCCATGACCAAATGTTTTTTTAGAATATGGAGGATGGCCATGCAGACTATAATATTTTGGTCCACTTGCTAAACCTTGGAGATATCATGCATGTATGATACAACTGAAGGTGGTTTGTTTACATAGACTGCTTCAAAGGGAGTGATGTGGGTGGCAGTGTGGTAAGAAGTGTTGTACCACCATTCAACGAGGGGTAACCACTGAACCCACTGATTTTTTCTATCATATGCAAAACACCTCAAATAGGTTTTCAAACACTTGTTGACTGCTTTAGTTTGTCCATTAGTTTTAGGATTATATCTTGTACTGAGAAGAAATTGGGTTCCGTGGAGTTGGAACAATTCTTGCTAGAAAGTGTTGGTGAAAGTTGGATCACAGTAGGAATCAATAGAATGAGGCATGCCATGGATTTTGAAGATATTATCCATAAACATTCGAGTCGCGATGGAGGCTGTGAATGGGTGTTGAAGATATAAAAAAATGAACATATTTTGAAAGACAATCCACTACTAACATGATGACTGACTTATTTCCTGATTTAGGTAACCCAACAATCAAGTCCATAGAAATATATGTCCAAATATTAGGTGGGATCGAAAGCGGTTGGAGTGTTCCTAGAGCTTTGAATTTATCTCCCTTATTGTGTTGAAAGGTATCACATTTATCCAAAAATGTGTGAATTTTTTGTTTCATAACATCCCACGAAAAAGAATGTTTGACCCGTTCATAGGTTTTGGTAAAACTTGAATTCTCACCTGTAGGTGAAGCATGAAACTTATAGAGAACAATGGATTTAAGGTTCAACTATTTGTTAAATACAAGATACCTTTATAACAAAGCTTGTATTGGTGCCACGAGTACCCTGGAGAATCTTGCGGATCTTGCTATAGTGTTTGGATCGGTCTTGAAGTTTGGGGTCTTGCAACCATTCCTAGAAAACCGTCTGACGCCAATCCACAACAATGAAAGAGAGGGGAAAACTGGACCTGTCTTCTTCATATTTCCTGGAAAGGGCATCAACCACAACATTTTATTTTCCTTTTTTCTAGATGATCTCATAATCATATCCAAATAGCTTGGTTACCCATTTTCATTTCTCCAGTGAAGAAAATCTTTATTCCAAAAAATACTTGAGTCTTTGATTATTAGTTTCTATTTGGAAGTGTTTCCCCAAGAGATAAGGACTTCATAGATCCACAACATGAAGAATAACCAACATTTCCTTTTCATAGGTGGATTGGCCCAAATGGTGCTCATAAATTTGTTTGTTGGTGAAACCCAAAGGTCAACCATATTGCATGAGGACAACCCAAATGCCTTTCCCTGAGGCATCAGACTCTAGTACAAAGGTCTTTTTGAAGTCAGGGAGAGCCATAACTGGAGTAGTGCACACAGCCTCTTTCAAATCTTGGAAGGAATGGTTGGCTTCTTGAGTCCAATTGAAAGAATTGTTTTTAAGGAACGTTGTGAGGGGAGATGCAATTTTCCATAATTATTAACAAACTTGAGATAACATCCCATCAAACCTAGGAATCCACATAGAATTTTAATATTTTTCAGGAACGACCAATCCTGAATAGATTCAATTTTATTTTGATCCACCCTGACACCATCCTTGTCGACAATATTTCTTAGGTACTCAACTTCGGAGGCTCCAAAAGAACATTTATATTGCTTAAGGAAAAGTTTTTGTTGAGACAGTAGCTAGAGAAAATGATCCACATGGGCAAGATGGGCTTGCCAATATTTGTTATAGATGAGAATGTCATCAAATAAATCCAAGACAAAATGAAGGAGGAAATGACGAAATACATGATTCATGATACTTTGAAAAGTGGAGGGAGAACTATAGAGGCCGAATGGCATAGACAAGAACTCATAGTGACCCTCATGAGTTATGAATGCGGTATTTGGAATGTCTTCTTCTTTCATACGAATCTGGTGATAGTGAGAGTGGAGGTCAAGTTTGGTAAAATATTGAGCACCACTTAATTCATCCAAAATGTCATCAATGACAGGAATGGGAAATTTGTCTTTGATAGTGAGTTTGTTGAGATCTTGAAAATCATAACACATGCGCCAAGTACATTCTTTCTTGAGTACCATGATGTTGTAATCTAGGGAAAAACAGGGAGTGTTACTAGTAGATCCTTATGTAGACATCATACAGATACATGCATACACATAGACATAAGTAGATACATACACAAGTAATGAGAGCCTAAAGAACATTCCTTTTATTATATGATATACAATACAACAAAATTAAATATAACCTCTCACATGAAGATATTTGAGACTTCATGTGATTATATATTTATACCTCTTTTAGGTAGTTATAACTACTTAACTTCCTCGGTGGGTCAGTTAAGAAAGACTCCAACCGACTTCCACTTATAACTATGCCGATCAACTGACAGGTTCTAAGTCAATCGTTGGGTCTAGTCGTCATGGTCGACTAGCAACTACAACATCTCCCCCTACCTCAAATTCTTTCTCGTCCCGAGTAAGTGGGGGTTTTTGTGGTTGTTGATGACCCCATTAAAAACTGCAACTAGTCGTTAGTATTGGCCAATTTGGGTACCTTGGCCCCTACCCTTGGGATTCCCAAGATTCGGTAGAGGATTCTTCCAGTTATTGTTATAGGCTCATATAACCAAAGGTATCCTTAATGATACTGAATAACAATAAATTTTTTCGCTTCTTCTTTCCATCAACCCATGTCTGCTACTTATGGGGCTACAAGGATATGTCAGATTCCTGTTTTTTTCAAGAATTCAATTTTTCCTTCCAACTTCCTTCCTCCATTGCCCACTCTGTGAGATTTCTCCAGTTCTTTATCCAATATTTTTCCTCCATCTTCGCTACCCGGATATTTTTCATCGATATTTGCAATGGCTTCGCGGTGGCTCTATCAAAAACTTGCCTCGTTCTTGAGCCTTTTGTTACGTTTCCAACTTTATCTCTTATCCTCGACATTGTTGATCCCGATTACTAGTTTCCGAAAATGTTGGTGAATTTATGGGTTTGGTCAACTGTGTGCTTTGATCTATACTTAGTTGTGGATTAAAAAATAACAATGCGGAAAATTCGTATGATTCCTCCAAATTTATAGTTGGTGGTGAGAGCGTTGGGTTCAATGCATCCAACTATTCTCATATTTTGTGTTCTTTCATCATAAATATTAGTGGTATGAGTGGGTTGAGCGAGCCGATGTTTAAATCATTTCTTGGTTGGCATTCATTTATGTCCCATCGACCATTAATTGCAACATCTTGTTGTTGAATGTCATGCGTATCAGTGTATTTAACGATTGTATGAATGACTGCATAATGTTCATTTCCATCAGTAATGATCTCATCGGATTTTACCTGTCCCAAATTAAATGCTATGTATCTACCAATGTCATTTTTCTCGTAGGAGTTTTCCTGGACCTGACCAACGAGGTTTTCTTTGTTGATATGTGGTCAATACTTGAGCTGACTGATGGGATTTATTGATCCATCTTTATTACTGGATTAACTTAGTCGATGTTGATGATGGCTTGTTTGTTCATTCAATTTTCTAATTTTTACTGAGTCTGAATGGTGTCATCTTTTTTCATGACAATTTGATTCATCCTCTCTTGGTTTTTACTCATATGATCTTCTCTCACCTAATCTACGCTCACTTGAACCATATCGCCTGCTCCCAAGCTGATCATTTCACTTGATTCTTTTCTTATGAGTATTTGTCTTAAGTCGGTCGATGGTGTAGAATGTTGAGAATATTTTCTACCACTTTTTCTCGGGCCTGACCAAGGGTTTCTTTCTCTCTCCATTTTACTTTATTGTTTCTTTTCCTTTAGTGTTATGGATATTCTTTAAATACTTAAACTTTTCATTTTTCTATACTTGAATTTTTCTAACTTCTGTTTTTGTTTATTAGTTTTAAGAAAGGTTATTTTTTTATAAGTATGATTAATTAGTTTAGTCGGTTCCTATTGGAAACTCCCTACTATAATTTGCCAACAAAGTTATTTTCTTTTGTACCTGATACTTTTTTAAACGGGCACCATTAATTACTTTATTAAATGGTTTCCCCAATAATGTTCTAAGTTGGATCACTCTAGTCTATCGAATATCTTCCATGACTATAACAACCCTAGCTAAATGATTGCTTAATATATGTTGATTAATTAATTAATTGATTGATTAACACATTTAATGTTTAGAATAAAGAATTAAACACTTAATACCTTTTAATTCTTTATTATAAAACTTTACGTATGCCAGGGGATGAAGCATTGAGTGGAGGGATAAGGTATTAAGTGGAGGGATAAGGTATTAAATGGAGGGATAAGGTGGGTGGAATTAAAGGGGGGGTTAGGAGTCAGTGAATGGGAGGAGGATATGACTGGGCAGAGGCCTTCGAAAAATTATTATGAAATTTTGGGAAAGGAGCATTATTGCAGGAGGAGGACTGTATTTTCTATTGGATATTTTTTCTGGTTTTGGAGTTTGGGTGGATTGTTACAGGGGTGCACCAGGTTGCTGGGAGTTTTGGGCTTGGGGGCCAGGAATCCTCATGGAATCCTGGAGCTAGGGAGCTGGACAGGCTCTGTTCCTAGCTGGTAGGGAGGAAGATTTAGTTTTGGGCAGAGCAGCAGAGAGGACAACCAGAGATCGGGAATTTAGCATCAGACCGAGGTATTTTTATTTATGTATTTTCATGAATATATGGTTTTATGTGGTTGTTACGTAAGTTTATTTACATGTTGTTAATAAATCTAATTTATGCTGAATAATAAATGATTTTAAGTTATGATTAAATTGTACATGATATAATATGTTTTTATTCATTATTTTAGCTTGTGTTATATAAGGCTTTGTGGGGACAAAGATCTTACGCATGGTATCAGAGCCCTGGTTTAAAAACTGGGACCAGGGCCTACCCTCCTACCCG
>SNQJ01S0015481.1:106976-123178 GCA_010110895.2 Picea sitchensis | reverse complement strand
AATGGGAGGAGGATATGACTGTACAGAGGCCTTCGGGAGATTATTATGAAATTTTGGGAAAGGAGCATTATTGGAGGAGGAGGACTATATTTTTTGTTGGATATTTTTTTTGATTTTGGAGTTTGTGTGGATTGTTATAGGGGTGCACCAGGTTGCTGGGATTTTTGTGCTTGGGGCCTAGGAATCCTCATGGAATCCTGGAGCTAGGGAGTCGGACAAGCTCTGTTCCTAGCTGACAGGGAGGAAGATTCAGTTTTGGGCAGAGCAGCAGAGAGGACAACCAGAGATCGAGAATTTAGCATCAGATCGAGGTATTTTTATTTATGTATTTTCATGAATATGTGGTGTTATGTGGTTGTTACATAAGTTTATTTACATGTTGTTAATAAATCTAATTTATGCTGAATAATAAATGATTTTAAGTTATGAATAAATTGTACATGATATAATATGTTTTTATTCATTACTTTAACTTGTGTTATATAAGGCTCTGTGGGGACAGAGATCTTACAATGACATATGACCCCATCCATATTGTTTCCAATTTTATAGGTTTTCCTTTTATGCGACTATCATACAGTAAGACTAAGTCTCCCTATTTTATCTCCTTTTTATGTAAGTGACGATCATGCCACACCTTTTGTTGTTTCTTTTGAACCTCTTCGTGATGGATGGATATTAACCTCTCTTCTTCCATATTGTTCGGTTGATATAGTAGGTCATTCATGTTTTAGCTCTCATCAAATTTTTCTATAGCTACGAACCTGTCGAAATTAGTCCAAAAATTGTCGTGGGATAACAACTTCTTGGCCATTGACTAGCTTGAACGAAGTCTTCCCAGATGATCTTTTGAATTCTGATCTATACACTCAGAGGATTGCAAGAATCTTATCATCCTAGCCATATTTATTTATGTCGTAGAAATTTATGAGTCCGTTGTGTAATGTTTTATTGAAAGTTTCAATTGCCCTGTTTTCTTTTGGGTAATAGGTTGTCATTTTTCTATGGCCGATTAAAATTTGTTCTAGAAGAATTTTAACCGTTTCATTCACAAAGTGAGTTCCCTGGTCTCTTATTAGAGTTATAGGACAACCAAACCTTGTAATTATGTTTTCATGGATGAATTTACATGCTACCTCTTTGGTACAAGATTTGAATGTGTCATGTTCTTCCCACTTGGTTACATACTCGACCGAAGTAATGATGTACCTTGCACCAAATCTTCTTTCCTTCTGTGGAAATGGCTCATTGAAGTTGATATCCTAGATTTCAAAAGCTCGATTAGAGTTTATTGAACTTATTGGCATTTCATTTTTCCATAATGGTCATCTAATTCTATGACAACTATCACATTTTTAACTTGATCTCGATAGTCTTTATGCAAAGTCGACCACCATAGGATTGCTTGTAGTACCTTCTTAGTTGTTGTGTTGGCTTGAAAATGTCCTCTGGATACTCCTACATGGGCTTCATTAATTATATCCTCTCATTCATGTTCTGGCATGTATCTTCTCAAAACATATTCCATTCTGATTTTGTATAAGTATATGTTAATGATTGTGAATGGTGCATCTTTCATGGAAATAATTTTTTTTTTTTATTGGGAGGTCCTTTGGGGTCTTTCCTTCTTCTAAGAAATTGTAAATATCTTATAAATATTTAGGTGCAACTTCAATTATGAATAAGTGTGAATCTGGAAGGTCATCGTCAATGCATGTCGTATTTTCTCCTATTTATAATCATGAAAGGTGCTCAGGTCATAAATTCTTTGTCCCTGGTCGTATGATTACATCAAATTCAAATTCCTGAAATAATAGTAACCATTGACAAATATTTCCTTTATGAAATGGTTTATTGACTAAGTGTTTCAATGCTTGATGGTTTGTAAAAAAGGTAAAGGTATTTGCAAGTAAATAGTGATGAAACTTTTGAAGAGAGAAAATATTTGATAAGGCTTCCCTTTCCGTAGTTGAGTAGTTTCTTTCTACTTTGTTCATTTTTTGATTTGCATACGCATTTGGGTGATCCATTGTGTCGTTGTATGGCTGAGATAAAATTGACCCGACAACTACATTGGACGCATCGACATGGACATGAAAGTTTCTCAACCAAACTAGGAATTTGAGAATGGGTGCTTCAACCAACTTTTTCTTTAAAAAATTGAAGGATTCTTGGCAGTCTTGGATCCATTTGAATTCAACATATTTGCATAAGATCTCATCCATTGGGAAGTTGACGTCTGAGTAGTGGCGTATAAACTTTCTATAATAGCTAGTATGACCTAGTAGAATTTTTATATGTTTTTTATTCATGGGTGGTTTTAGATCAAGGATAATCTTAATCTTAGCCATGTTGAACTTTACCCCATATTTACATACCACATGTCCTAGCAGGATTACAATAGGTGTGGAAAATATGCATTTTCTAATGTTTAATGATAGTTGAATATGTTTTTAGTGTTCTAGCATAAGTCGAAGCCATTGTATGTGATTTTTGAATAGACTATAGATTGTCCAGTCATTGGAGTATAAAACCATGGTTTTGTAGATATACTCTTGAAATGCTTTGAACACTATTCTTGAAAAAAAATTGGTGCATTCTTCAGTCTGAATGGCATTACTCTATAGGAAAAAGATCCAAATTCTGACACAAATGTTGTTTTTTCCTGATCTTCTTTTGCTATTCGCACCTAGTTATATCCTGAGAACCTATCAATAAATTAATAAAATTTGTGACAAATGACTTAGTTTATGACTTTGTTAGCAAAAGGGTTGGGGAATGGATCTGTCACAGTCTGTTTCTTGAGTCCTTGGAAACCAACATAAATTCTTAATTTCTTTGGATCATGTTTCTTTGGTTGCACCACCATGGGAATTTCCCATTCTTCCTTATCGATAGGACAAATAATGCCTCCTTGTAGCATTCCTTCGATCTATTTTTGAATGATCGGTTTATATTTATGCACTAACTTGTATGGTCATTTTTTTATTGGTTTTGATCTTGGAATAAGGTCAATCTTCATTTCACCCATTTCCTCTACAAGTCCTTTCAAATCCTTATAGTCACATGAAAATACATCTTGATACTCTTTTAGTAGACTGACTATGTTGGGTTTTTTATTGTCAGACAAATAGTCACCTATTCATACCATGTTTGGTTGACCATCATTTGATATGTCGAATTCCTTCGTTTTTATTTCCGTTTCCATACATTCTTGTGGTTTTGCTTCGTCGATATGGCGCTCTCCTTCTTCATTTTTTGTAAATATGTTTAGGAAGTCGGGTTGTTCCTGGTCTTCTTTGTGTTTTTTGGATATACTTAATATTGACTTCACATGATTCTACAGTGTTGGATGGTCTTTCTTCCACTAGAAGCTCTATCCTGGCCATTTTATATTCTCCATGTCGATCCTCTGTGCAGTCGAGATTTCCTTGTTTTCTACCAACAAAATATTGCAACTTGATGCCAATCCTCCATTGACTGGTATCTTTTCTTTTTCTTTCTATAAAACTGGTGAAGGAATTTCTAAAAATATTTTTATTTGGTTTGATGCGTCTTTCAGGTGTTCCTCTACTGGATTAAATTTGAAGTCTTTCACCAAATTTTCTTTGATTTCAAACAAGTTTGAAGTGTGGTTCCAGGCTTATTCAATCTTATACAATTTTATTGGTATCTCATCTAATGTAATTGGAAACATATGGGGCCATACCCTTTCATTATTATATCCTATTCTTCATCATTCGCTTTCACAACGTTGAATATGTTTTGTTGGGTCGTAGCCGATTTTGAATGTGGGAATCTCTACATCTTTGGAAAATTTCTTGTCTCTGAATATTTCAATGAAGTATTTCAACATATTCTTCCATGTTTGTAATCGGAGGGAATGTGTTTCCCACCATCTTGCATACTGGCCTGTGAAAGTTTCCACAAGGCTCGGTGTCCTTCCTTGATTGCCTATGGATTTTCCTACCTCTTCTCCATGGGTCGAAGGGGTATGTCGTTCAATGTATTGCACATATTTGCTTATATGATTGTCCATTGGAATCAGAGTGTGATTTTGTTGAGTTATTTTTCATATAATTTTGGTATAGCCTAGATCGAGTAGCATATCTCAGTATGTTTCTTTGGAAAAATTTCAATAGACCAAAAATATTTTGCATGTGCTTCGTAATTTTCTATTTTCTAGTTGCATAAGGTAGAGTCAAAATTATGTCTGACCGCATGGGGGATTCTCTCAAAATTTCTCCTTCTACGATCAGTTGTATAGAATCATTTTGTTCATTGTTTATCTAATATAGAAATTTGGCTTTTTAATCTTCATCGCACATCTCCATCCATGGTTTTTCTTCCTTTGGATCCAGGGGAATAATTATTTTTCTCCCACTTACTTTTATTTTAATTATATCTCTTTTCAGGGAGATAATTTTTTTCATTCGTCGACCCCATGGTCGAATGACAAGCAGTGCATATGCTATAATTCCTTCGATAAGGTTGATCAACTTGAATTTGACTGAAGTTGATATTCCCATAATTTGTGTGTTGATATTTCTCAATATTCCAATTGCTTCTATTAATATTTGATCGGCTAACTTAAGATTATCCATTGTGGGTGCTAGGTTGCATCAGCCCATTCATACCCATATTTCTCGTGGTAAAATATTGACTTGCAATCCAAAATAATTGACAACCTGATTGACCATCATTCCCTCAATCTCTAAGTCGACTTGTGGGTCATAATATTTGATGTTATAAGAGATGTGATTTGCATCCTTGGTCAATTTCTGACCACATTTTTATTTTCACAGTATGTTAAGTAGGTCCAACAACCTACCTATCGAATTTTTTTGTTTGAGGAGTTGCAAAAATTCCTGGATGGTGTTTTCATTTCAACTTCTTGGATTTTGTTGATATTCTGTGGAATTCTTGAAGAATTTAAGAGTTTCTCTCATGATTTTATCTTCTTTATTTGGGTCTGGGAAGTTGTTATCCTTATTTCTTTGGTAATTTTGTGGTGGAGTGTGAATATCTCATTCTGCGCCTGACCTTGTAACAATATGTAAGTTTTTGGACTTTCGCACCTCTTCCTTGGATATTGTGTGTAGTAGATTCATAGTTTTTCCTAGTATAATTTTATCGAATACTATCGAGAAGTCATCTAAAGGGTGATATGCAATGCCGCATATGTTGCAAAAATTCAGATCAATTTTGTCTTTTCTAGGACAATTTGTGTTGTCGTGATCATTTTTATAGTGGTTAAAATAATGCGGGCGTCCTTGACATCACCTTCAACCATCAAATCCATGTTGGCCTCCTTGACCTCGACCTCGACCACCAAATCCATGTTGGCCTCCTAGAAGTCAACCATGACCACCGTAGTAATCATCTCTTCTACCATAGTTGTTTTCCTGGTTGGTGGTTTTTGTGTGGTATTATGTCAATATATTATTCTGATTTCCAACATTTAGATGGAATTATGATGTTCGGTGATTGGAATCTTCACATATGTGGCACCACTTCATGTTTTTTAGATTATGTGGACAATATTATATAATATGATTAGTTAGGCATTCACATATATTACTGTATTTTTGGGATTTTACTCGGTGGACGTATGTTGTTTGTGTGCACTCATTTAGGGGACAATTATCCTTTTTGTTTCCATATCCAGTGCATCTAGTGCACCATATTTCATTGCGTCATATAGATAGATTTTTTATTGTTTGTTGTAATTTTTTTATATTTTCCTCAAGTCTCTCCATCGTCAAGGAAGTCGACAGTCTATCATCATCCAAATTTACTCATTGTGCATTATATAGCATGTATTCATAGTTGGTTATCTCGTATAATCATAGTGAATATCGTATTCCTAGCAGTTTCCCAACTACATACCTCTAGAATGGCAAGTTATGATAGATCATCGTCGAGATTTGACTTAGGAGATATTTGAATCTTTTGTCATATTCTCTTATCGAATCACCTAGTCTTTGTTTGATTTCTTTTAACTTTTGGGCTGCCGATGTGTGATGTCCTTAATTTTAAAGAATGTTAAAAAAATATTCTTTATTTCTGCCTTTGAACGAGTTTTATTTTTCGTGTAGTTCATGAACCATGTTAAGACGCGGTGGCAGATCACAACTCTGAATTAATCCATTTTCTTATCCTCATTTGTAATATCAGTTGCATCCCCAAAATTTTCACATACAAACCAATGGTGTTTTGGGTCTTCCTCTCCTTTGTAAATGGGGATGTGGTTGAATCCCATTTTGATTTTCTTGGTAGGAATGCTCAGTTTTCTTGGTGTTTGAGCTACTACTTCTTTTGACTGAGCTATCGAATATTCTGGTCAATTTTTTTCTGCGTCTGACAATGGATGATACTCAAGGAATAGTTTTTTTATTATTGAGTATAGAAAATGCATCCTAAGTTTGATAAATTTGATCTTTATATTCGACTAATTTGTGTTCCAAAGGTTGATTTTCTTCCAGGCTATAGTTAATTTCTTCTCTCAAGATTACATGTGGTAGGGGGGTTGAGTCAGTGAGGTCCTTGATTTGGATTATCATATTGTCGACTTCATTTCACTTTGGCATGATAATCCATGGATCATGTAGGTTTCCCAGGTCATTCATTTTGTACCATAATCTTGCAGATTGGTCTTTGATATGCACCCTTTGTTGGATAAATTCTCTTATTTTGGACTGGTGTCCAGTGTGGGAGACATACATAAAGCTGGTCTATATTCTTTGTAATCCATACTTTCTGGTTTGTCAACCAGTTGATGGATGTTTAGTAGTGCATCTCTACTTATGTCGGGTGTCTCCATGATTGTTGTTGTTTCCAACTCTAGTCAATATCTATCTGACTCAGACTATTCACACGCTCTGTCAGGATGACCCTCCCT
Source organism: Picea sitchensis (assembly GCA_010110895.2). Taxonomy (NCBI): domain Eukaryota; kingdom Viridiplantae; phylum Streptophyta; class Pinopsida; order Pinales; family Pinaceae; genus Picea; species Picea sitchensis. The sequence goes on along the minus strand of SNQJ01S0015481.1, from coordinate 116,277 downwards.
AGACATATTTCTATTCGACTTTTGTTTGTTCCACTAGTTACAAAGTTCTTCTCTTTTCTGTTGTCTTTTATCCCATTCTAGTTTTTGGATATCTGTGGATTGTTTATGGGCTTGCTTCCCTCTTGATAACATTTAATCTTGGGAAACACTACTTCTTGTTTCATGTCATCTCATAATTTTGACCGACCCCCCATTACTGGCGTGACTTACTCTAAGTCATGAGCGTTGGCCATATTTATTTCTTCAAGAATTAATCACATGCTTCTCTTTTATCTTTGCACTTTGCGTCAAGAAATGTGTCCCACTTTTCGTCTTTTTCTTGGGAGTTTTTATTTGGTAATGGTGTTCCTAATATTGGTCGGTATTCATGGATATCACTGACTCCCTTGTCGAGGAGGAATTTATGAAGAAGTTTTGGAACCATGCAAAAAAATACGTTGTGCAATTCAGTGTTTATTTTTTATTTTATTTTGTTGAGGGATGTCTGATCTTCAATGGCTTGTTCTAAAATATAATCTTTAATAATTCATGTAATCCAGTCTTGCAGGTTCATTCTTCCTCCCTTTGTCAACTTTATTCCTAGCTTCTAGTCGAGTGTCAAATTACGCATCAATTGATCTGTTAATGTGTTGAAACAATGCTTATGGGATAACTTCAAGGAATCTTTCGTGAGTCATTGAAGAACCATGACCTTGCTTCGACTAGTGAGAGGTTATTCCTTCTTGCATAGTTTCTGATGTAGTTCTCAATTTTTTTCTCCCACCACTCGCATATGTCTTGTATAGTTAGAATTTATGTACACTTATACATGCCCAAGTTCAGTACTATCAACAATGGAACCCATGTTGTAATCTAGGAAAAAGTAGGAAGTGTTACCAGTAGATCCTTACATAGACATCATAGAGATACATGCATACACATAGACATAAATAGAGACATAGACAAGTAATGAGAGCTTAAAGAAAAATCATTTTATTATATGATATAAAATACATCACAATTACATATAACCTCTCACATGACGCTATATGAGCCTTCATGTGCTTATATATTTATAACGCTTTCAGGTAGTTGTAACTACTTAACTTCCTGGGTCGATCGGTTAAGAGAGACTTCAACCTATTTCTACTTATAACTATACCAGTCAACTGATAGGTTCTAAGTCGACCATTAGGTCTAGTCATCATGGTCGACTAGCCCGTACAATACATGATTATTGGAGAAGAATAGGGACTGGTACTGGCACAAATGACACCAACTTCAAGCAATTCTTGAACAATCATCTCAATTAGTATTTTGGGAGAAGGGATGATGATATGGGTGAAAAATTGAAGGAATATTTTTTGGAACTAGAGGAAAGTAATGATCATGGACCTGTCAAGAAGGAGGAATTAATTGGAGGTTTGAAACACAGTTTGGTGTTGGGAGAGGATATATTGGAGGTTGGGATGTACAGAGGGTGTCTCAACCACTTGAACAGAATGAAGTTAGGAAATAATTCCAAAATAACCTTTTCTGAGGAGATTTTCCATTTGGAAGGAACTAATGATCTTTGGTGACCCTGCAATGATGCCTTGGAATTGGTGTTGGTGGACCTCTTGTTGGAATTGCATGGTTGATTTCTGGAAATCCATGGTGATAGGGCCAAGAGTATGTATACATTCTACACCAAGTACAATGTCACAACCTCCCATGTCAATAGAAAAAATATGAGATTTCAAGTGGTACTGACCAATTTGGAGGTGCACATTTTCACAACGCCCTCCACGTTTCATGGATCCCCATTGAGATTCATGATTTGGAAATTATTAACTGGACGAATATAGAAATTGACTTCTTGGTAAATGCAGTGATGAATAAAATTATAGTTGTTTCCATTGTCAACTAAAATGATGACTTTTCGGTTCTTAATGTAGCCAATTAACTTGAGGTTCTGGGGAGTAGAGAAACATGTGAGTGCATTCATAGAAATCATTGGTTCCATTTCTAGTGGAGAAGAGGGTTGATTAAGATCATCTGGTGGGGGTATCTCAGGTACATGAGAAACATCTGCCTCTTCTTCAGAAATATCCTCAGATAGAGCCATAAAAATATTGTGTTCCTTACACTTTTTCCCTAGAAATTACTTGTCATCGCAATTATAACAAAGACCCTTAAGTTGGAATTCATCCATTTCATCCCAAGTGAATTTTTGGATCTTGACGGGAGTGGTAGGAGAGGTGGGAAGGGTGAGGAATAAAAGGTGTTTCTGTAGATTGAGATGACACGAATTGTTGTGGTTGGCCCATTTTGTAGCTTCCAACCAAGTTTGGAGGCGAGCCATGAGGAAATGGGCACATATTGCATCCTTGAGGCCATTGATAAATCATTCCCTAAAAAAATCATATGTCATTCCCTTTGTTATGAAATCAAATTTCTCAAAGGAATTTATATACTCTTCCATTGGGATAGTTTCTTTCAACGTGGTCAAACGTCCTAAATGATGGTTGTCGGTATCAAAGCGGTCATAGATCTATGAAACAAATTGTGTCCAAGACACATACCATTGGTGTTCCTTTTTGCGTCATTTCCACCGTTCATGATCCAAATGGAGAACACCATAACGAAGTGTGTCCAACTCATCGGTAATTCCATGCAAAGAGAAGTAGTGTTCCATTTGGGTGACTTGGCCTATGGGATATGAGCCATTAAATTTGTTCACATACGCTCTAAGAAGGTGTAGGTCATGCTGAAATTGATGGGACATAAAATTATGGGAATTGGAATAAGAATCATCTTCAAGGTGCAAAGGTTGGTCAGATGAAGTAAGGTCTCTAGGAATATTCATTTTGGAGAAGAGATGGATAGAAAAGGATTCAAGTTGGCATTCCATGTGGGAAGATAGGTCCTATGTCATGTCCTACTTCAAGTTTTTCATTTTGGCGTCTATGACATAATGTATGTTGGAATTTGTGATGGTAATATTGGCATTGATTTTCCACACTTCTTTCTGGTTCATGGAGAAATCAGATGACAAGGCCTTGTGGCGTGATTTAGGGTCTTGGCTTCGGGTGTGAGACATGGTGAAAGGGGGGCACAGGAAAGGTTCGGGTGGGTCCACATAGAAAAGGGGTTACGGGTGAAGGATATCACAATGATCAATGAAGAAAGGGGAATCCAATGGGGTAGGTCCCAAATAAGGGGGGTAGGAGGAAGTCGGTACCACAGAGAAAAAAAAAGGCTGAAAAGTGATAGGTATTACTATGATCAGGATGAAAAGAGGAATACATTGGGATATATCTCAAATAAGGGTGTGTGCAGGCCCTAATTTTTTTTTTTACTCCTGTGGATTTGTACTCTGATATCAATAATATTGCAGTGTTGAAATGCCCAAATTCTTAACAGAAAAAAATGTGTAGGAATTTCGCAACCAGAATGCAGGAGGTAAGGTTGCATGACAACAGATCTTGTTTCTTTTGTTTCTTCCCCAAATGTTAGGGTTTTTCAGGGTTCCAACAAACAAGGGTTTTCCCTATGCTATAACTCTCTAATATATGTGCAGGGTCGAACAATAGTACTCAACCCAATATCTCAGGGCTAGACTATACCCTTAGTTGTACTACCCAATTGCCCAGGTACTAGAGAGTATCTTCCCGAGTTTTTTTCTCAGTGGCAGTATATTAGTTAGGAAGTCGATTGGTTGATCTATGGATGGTTTCATGATACCTAGGCTAGTTCGTATACAGATGTTTTATAATGCACTACCACTCGAAGGGGTACTAACAAGGGCTACAAGGGTGTCCAATAATGTGATCTTAAAAACCTCTTGTATTTTCTGAATGTATGTTTCTTTGACTACGTATTTATGCATTGAATGACATATTATTGTAGTTTTAAGAAGCTAGAACATGCCTCTACCATGAAAACAAATAACCCACAATTCATTCCAACGAAATTTCCTTAATACCACTTGTTAGGTACTAGATCTATTATAATAGTAGAAAACAATAATATTGCAAAGAATAACAACAAAATAAAAAAATATAAGGAGCCACAACACCAAAACAATACCTGTATTGATAGGAAACGATGTGCACTTACCTATTTGAGGGGGAAACCTCCAACAAAGCAACGCTCTATTACAATAATTCTCAAGACAATAAATTCTCATGCCCTTGACTCCTATTTATACTAAATCAATATACCAAAAGAAAAATCTAGAGGAAGATCTTTCTAGAAGCGGAAGCTTCAATTCAGTCTTCTTGAATTTGACTTATTGTTCCTTATTACTATGCCTTATTAATATCATCCTTTATAACATGGAAAATATATTATTCAACCTATTTGAGGGGTTAGGAAGGTTAAGTCCCTAACATAGACCATGACCTAGACCTATACCATGACCATGACCTAGACCATGATATAGAGCTTGACGTAGACCCTCCTAGCTCCATCTAAGCCTATGCATAACCTATACTCAACCCTTAACCCCCTCCACACTTGAGCCCTAAGTACACTATGCATATACCTCTTATTCAATGCCCCATGAAAACCCTTAAACCCACATCTTAGTGCTCTGACCATTTCTCCATGCTTTAAAACACTTTCAAGCCTTAGCCCTTAGGTTGGGTGCTCATCCTTTCCCAGCAGGAACGTGCATGTGTTCCTACTAGGAATTTTCATGTGCCAAGCACACTCCTCAACATCTTCTATCTCAAAGGGAAGGCATGACACGTCATGGAAAGTCAAGGAAAGGAAAGGCATGACAAGGCAAGGCATGTAAAGGAAAGGCGTGGCATGGCATGGCATGAAAAGGCAAGGCAAGGAAAGGAAAGGAACAAAAAATTAAGGTGCATGCCAATAGTGTTGTTAAAAATGAAAAATGGTAGGGATGGGACTTGGAGTGTGGGATGGAAATGTTTTTTCCTAAAATCAAAATTAAATTAATTTGAAGTCTGATGAGTGGGTGAAAAAAGAATTTAAATGAAAATAGGGCAGAGCATAGAGAATAAAATCATAAAACTAAGAGATAAGATCATTGGTTCTTTTTCCCACGCAACCATGCTACCCACAATTACCTGGCACAATGTTCTTGAAAATTGACCTCTTGCTCAGAATTTCCATAATGCTTCATTGAGAAAAACACTAGTCCCGAAGATCCTACAACAAACGCTTTTTTTGGAAATGGAATGAAAGTGGAGGGGCCTCAGTATATGAAACCTAGTGCCCTAGATCCAATATAATCGAAGTTTCATCCATCTGAGTCTCGGTATGAGTTTTATCGTGAGTTTCAATTTGCTTCCTCAAACCATTCAAGGACATGATCGAAATTTGGTCTGGGGGGAATAAAATCCACACCAGGTAGCATAGCCGAGTTTCATAAGCTCCCACACTCTGTTTGGCCAACGTCCATGTGACCATGCTACCCAAAATCACTCGAAACAATATTCTTGAAAATTGACCTCTTGTTCAAAATTTGCACTATTCCTCATTGAGATAAACCCCAATCCCGAAGATCCTACAACACATACTTTTCCGGGATGTAGAATGACAATGGAGGGGCCCCAATAGATGAAACCTGGTGCCCCAAATCAGATCCAACCAATGGTTCATCCATCTGAGTCCCAATTTGAGTTTTATCGTGAGTTGCAACTCACCTCCTCAAGCCATTTAGGGAAATGTTGGCAATTCGATACGGGGGCATAAAATCCACATCGAGCAGGATAACGAATTTTTGTAAGCTCATGCACATATGCTTGGCCAAGGACCACATGACCACACTACCCACAATCACTCGATACAATGTTCTTGAAAATCAACCTCCTGTTCAAAATTTTCACTATGTCTCATTGAGGAAAACCCTAGTCTCTGAGATCTTACAACAAGCACTTTTTTGGGCAACAAAACGACAGTGAAGGGGCCCCACTAGCTAAAACTCGATGCCCCATATCTAATGCATCTGATGTTTCATCCATCCAAGTCTCGTTTTGAGTTTTATAATGAGTTGCAAATAGCCTCCTCAATCCATTCAAGGACATGTTGGCAATTTACTTCGAGGGCATAAAATCCACAATGAGCAGCATAACGGAGTTTTGTAAGCCCCTACATTTTTTTTTTTCTAATGCCCACGTGACCATGCTACCCACAATCACCCTACACAGTGTTCTTGAAAATTGACCTCTTGTTCAGAATTTAAACTATGCCTCACTGAGCAAAACCCTAGTCCTAGAGATCCTGCAACAAACGTTTTTTCTGAGAAATAGAATGACAACATAGGGGCCTCACTAGCCCACATGACCACACAACCCACAATCACCTGAAATAACTTTCTTGAAAATTGACCTCTTATTCAAAATTTTCACTATGCCTCATTGAGAAAAACCCTAGTTCTGAAGATCCTGCAACAATTTTTTTTCTAGGAAACAAAATTATAGTGGACGGGCCCCACAAGCTCAAACGCAGATCCCTGGATCAAATGCAACCGATTTTTTATTGATCTGACTTCTTGTTTGATTTGTATCACAAGTTGAACCTAAAATCCTCAATCCATTCAGGGATATATTGGAAATATACCTAGACCTAAACCATGACCATGACATAGACCTAGACCTAGACCCAAACCATGACCATGACATAGACCTAGACCTAGACCTAAACCATGAACTAAACCTACATCTAGACAAATACCTACACCTACACCATTACCATGACATAGACCATGACTTATACTGCAACCTAAACCATGGGAAGACAAGGCATGATAAGGCAAGTCATGGCAAGGAAATCTCTAGGTATAGGTATAGGTCTAGGTATGGAAATGCAAGTAAAGGAAAGGAAAGACATGACATGACACAACTAAGAAAATATAGAAATGACAAGGTGTAGGTCTAGGTCTAGGTCTAGGTCTACATGCTATGTCTTGTTATAAAAGTTATTAGGTTGAAAGATTAGTTTTTATTTCTTTGATTTTATATAAGGCCTTGAAGTTATGTTTTTTTTTCATGCAATCCAAAATATGCCTAATATAATCCTATTAATTATGATAATCCATGTTTTACAACTATGAAGATACATAAGATATATGAATAAAGAGATCTTATGTTATGACATTGAAATTCTCATGCAAGTATTTTATCTCAGATAGATGGGATAACAAGTTGTAGAATTTCATGCTTAATGAATATGTTGACTGTAATTTTTAGGTATTAAACTTGTTCTTTTAGTACAACCATTATTTTTTTAAGAAACAAAAAGGTATGATATATGAATGCCATTATTTTTTTATTAAATTAACTTGAAAACAAATTCTCTCTAATTATGAAAATAATTATTTTTTAAAAAACAAATAGTTTTATGAATATCATAATGAAAGTACATTTTAGATGAATTTTAGTTAGCCAAGGCAAGGAAAGGAAATGCAAGGCATGGCATGGAATTACATTGCAAGGAAAGGCATGGGATGGAAATGCAAGGCATGGGAAGGCATGGCATAGGAAGGAATGGCATGGCATGGAAAGGCATGGCATGGTAAGCCAATTCAATGCAAGTCATGGCATGGCATGAAAAGGCAGGGGAATGCAATGCATGTCATTGCATCGCATGGAAAAGCAATGCTTGGCATGGAAAGGAAAGCCATGACATGGTATGGCATGGGAAGGTAAAGCATGGAATCAAACGACATGGAAAGACAAGGTGTGACATGACAAGACATTGCATATCATGGAAAGGCAAGGCATGGAATTGCATGGCATGGAAAGTAAAGGAAATGCAAGGCATGGCATTTCAAGGTAAGGCATGGAATGGAAAGGAAAGGAATGGCATGGCATGGCATGGAAAGGAAAGACATGCCATGGCATGGAAATGCAAGGCAATGGAAGATATTGTATGGCACTACAAGGCAAGGAATGCCATGTAAATATAAGGCATGGCATGGGAAGGAAAGGCATGGAATGGAAAGGCATGGCATGGAAATAACACTTCATTGGATGGAAAGGAAATTTGTGATATAAATTTAAGTATTATGTCCCTAGAAAAAATGTTGTTATTTTCTTGGGATAAGAAATTTTTCTTGTTTTGTGATACTTGTTTCATTTCAATCCACATTTTGATTTGAATTTTTCCTTTCATAATGTTATGGAAATATATATGTTTATTGTTGTATAGGTTAAAATGGGAAACTACATGGAAATACATGCAAGGAGGGATTAGTCTATTTTAGATCATAGTTGTGTTCTAGGGATTTGTAAATGTAACAACCTATATTTTGGCAAGGCAAGGAAATGCAATGCAAGGAAAGGAAATGCAAGGCATGGCATGGAATGACATAGCAAGGCAAGACATCGCAAGGAATGGAATGGCATGGCAAGGAATGGCATGGTATGACAAGGAAAATCAATGCAAGGCATGGCATGACATGGCATGACATGGAAAGGCATGGAAAGGCAAGGCATGGCATGGCGTGGAAAGGTAAGGCATGGCATGGAAAGGCAAGGAAATTAAAGGCATCCATGGCATGTCATGGCATGGAAAAGCAAGGCATGGAAGGGAAAGGCATGGCATGGCATGGCAAGGAAAGGCATGGGGTGGCATGGGATGGAAAGGAAAGGCATGGCATGGCATGGAAAGGAAAGACAATTCAAGGCATGGCATGACATGGAATGGAAAGGCAAGGCATGGCATGGCAAGGAAAGGAAAGGAAAGGAAATGCAAGGCATACCATGGCATGGCATGGAAAGGAAAGGAAAGAAATGGCATGGAATGGAAAGGAAAATCATTGCAAGGAAAGGCATGGCATGACATGGCATGGCATGGCAAGGAGAGACATGGAATGGCATGGAAAGCCAAGGGAAGACATGGTATGGAAAGGCATGACATGGCATGGAAATGCAAGGAATGACATGGCATGATAAGGCAAGGCATGGCATGGAAAGGAAAGGCATGGCATGGCATGTCATGGCAAGGCGGGGCAAGGTATGGTAAGGCATGGAAATGCATGACATGGCAAGGTAAGGCATGGCATGGAAGGGCATGTCATCACATGAGAAGGAAATACATTGGATGGAAATGAAAGTCATGGAAAGGCATGGAATAACAAGTAATTACATAGCATGGAATGGCATGACATGGAATGGTAAGGAAATTCAATGCAAGTCATGGCATGGAAAGGCAAGGCGTGGCATGGCAAGGCATGGAAAGGCAAGGGAACACACGACATGTCATGGCATGTCGTGAAAATGAAATGCATGGCATGGAAAGGAAAGACATGGCATGGTGTGGCATGGAAAAATAAGGCATGTAAATGAAAGGCATGGAAAGGAAAGGC
>SNQJ01S0015481.1:92743-105950 GCA_010110895.2 Picea sitchensis | reverse complement strand
ATTTTCACATTAACGGATTCAAGATTAACCTCTTGATTCACGGATTCACGATTTTCACATTAATTCCTAAAAAAAAAAAACTCACGCTTCAGTCCATGAGAAAATTGTTCAATGCTCCTTTTAGAGTGAGAGGGGAGTGCTAGCACTTATGTTCAACCAAAGGGGGGGCATTGTTGTGCTGGGCGAAAGTGGGAGTGCTAGCATTAATGCCATAGCACTTTGAGACGTGCACAAAGGGAGAGCTCGACCTCCGATTTTTCTAATCACGTAAGTTTGAGAGAGATCGGTTCTCCTCTCACACTGCATGGGGAGCGCTTGGCGCATCTACTCAAATTAATTCGAGATATTGCACTCAGAGAGATGGATCTCTTGGATCTTCAATCTCGCTCTGATACCAACTTAAAATATGAGAAAACAACACACACAGGTAAGACTACACTCACAATCTATATTGTTCAATGAAGACTAATTACATCATTATATAGGAAATGCCTCTACTTAGTCGATTACATCAAACCACAAAAAAAATAGAATCTACATTAAGTGAAGTATAGTTCAACTATGCAACTGACTCTTGGAACTAACTCTTTCTCCATTATTTCCAAGTGACGAGTCTCATAAGTGAAAGGAAAAATATAAATTGATTCTCAACGAAATATAATAACACTTAAAATCCTCCAAACCCGATGTATTGATTTTCTCCCATCGCATTAAGAATCATAAAAATTTCTCTAATCGAGTTTTACTAGGTCCAAGATGTAATTTGCAGCTATATAAATTCGAAACACTCTTCAAGGACATAAGTACCATAATGTTGAGATGTATCGTTTCTCTCTTTATTGGATTTTCGAAGGTTATTGTGAATTAATATGCTTGGATGATTTCTGAGGCTAAGCATCATAAAAACTTCTCTAATAGAGTTTTACCAGGTCCAAGATGTAATTTGCAACATATAAATTTCTCTAATAGATTTTTACCAGGTCCAAGATGTAATTTGCAACATATAAATTCAAAACACTCTTCAAGGACATGAGTACGACAATGTCGAGGTGTCTCTCTTTATTAGATTTTCGAAGGTTATTGTGAATTAATATGCTTGGATGATTTTCGAGGCTAAGCATCCTAAAAATTTCTCTAATCGAGTTTTACCAGGTCCAAGATATAATTTGCAACTATATAAATTCAAAACACTCTTCAAATTCAAAAAAATCTTCAAGGACATTTAAGTACCATAATGTTGAGATGTATCGTGTCTCTCTTTATTGGATTTTCGAAGGTTATTGTGAATTAATATGCTTGGATAATTTCTGAGGCTAAATGGTCATTTCTTATGGAAGATAAGTGTGATGACATCTATAGTTATCTGAACATGGCATGCGTGAGGGAAACATTCATCATATGCCAAGTCACACCAAGCACTCAACACAAGTCAACGCACAAAGAAGCTATCACAGTGCCAAGTGTAAGAAATCCATACACGAGAGAATTAATGGTTGATGCAAGACATTTATGGATTTGAAAAAACAAGGAGTTAACCGAGTTGTCCAAAGGAGGCTCCAAACAAATGTTTAGGAAAACCACTGCATATCCAGCATTAAAGTCGATCACCATTTATCATGAAAAATTCAACAGTCTACCAAGCATCAATGCCATGTATCAGACAAGTGGCAAAGAACCAAAGATTTTTAATGAACCTGAAGTCTTAAGCAAATTGTGGGAGATCTGTTGTCATGAACTCTGGTGTTCTTGTGAGTTGAGTTGTTGGAGGAAAAACAAATGGTAATAAGAATTATATTGCGCAAGAAGGTGTAATGTCCCCACTTTGGGACATCATCACAGGGCAGAGACTTATGATGACCAAAGTAGCCAGATGGATGTTATAGCGAGTACAGGGGTATTTGAGAGGCATTGTGGGGTCTAGTTGGCATTTATCATCATATTCCATCATTATGAGCCATTCCTGAGGAGTTGACTTTGGTTGCCGTTCCATTCAAGCGATTTCCATGATTTTGACTATTTTGAGCTATAAGTTAATTAAAATCCTTGAGGTCATTTGGGCACATTACTTGGAGAACCTCTCGGTGTATTAGCTCATTGGAATCGGGAGAACAACTACTACAGGTTGGGCTAGAAGTGACTTTCAGTGTGAGGAAGCCACAAGGAGAGATAAGGAGATTTTTAGGAGGTAAAAAGTTGAGTGGAGTAATTAAAATGATTTAGTGGTAATTAAATATTGATGAAAGTAGTCACTTTGGAGGGACAAGGTGAGTAAAAAAGTATAAAAGGAAGCTGGAGACCTCTATTCATCATTCATGTATGTTTATCGGTTTGATATCGGCTTTAGCTAGTGAGCCCATCTCTTGGGGTTTTGAGGTTTTTGACTGAACAAACCATAGATATCTTATCGGTGGTAAAATATTCCACCTAGATTGTCCCCAGATTGGTCTCAGTGCAATTCTCTTCCACACCATTCTAGTCAAATCTTCATCAGTGCAGGAGGTTCTACAACCACAGACACGGAGAGGAGGAGTGCACCATTGGGGTTTCGACAGGCGCACCATCATAGAAGATTGTTGTAGGAGGTTGGCAGGGCCATTGAGGATTATCACTTGGGTTTTCATTCTGAGGGCCTTGGACATCATCATCTAGTGCTTTCGAGATAGTTTTATGGATTAGATTATTTCTTGAGCAATGGGGCGAATTAAGAAGGAGGGCGGTTTTGAGATCGAGATCTAGTCTGTTTGGAGGAGTTACACTTCAGATCAAACCCTGAGACTTCACCTAGTGACTTCGGTGTCATGATTTATATTTTTGGAGAGTTTTAGAACATTTGGAGGCCTCATGCAGGGTCGAATTATCTATGGCTTCAGTCATCTAGTGGGGCCAACCATTCAGTGGGGATCTGGATCTCAGAGATTGAGAGGGATCTTGGAGATTAGAACACAGGTTGTTCTTACCATCACCCGATCTATCTCCGGTTGGCATATTTCTTAGGTGAGTTGGACAATTTTAGCGTGGGCGGAGTTATTGAGGGTTTTATCCTTTTATTGGAGCGTGGTATTCTTCAGTTGGAGAGTTTGGCATTCATATTTGCTTGTATTGATCTAATTTCTTATTCATCCTTTGGGGGCATATTTTGTGTTAGAGGGAGAATTTGTAGAAACTCTTATCTATTTTCTATCTTCTTATCCATCTATTGAGCATTCGAATCGACATCTTCATTGATGAGTTTCTCTATTTTATGAATAAAGAAAGATTTGCAGATGTTTTGAGCTTGTCATCTTATTGTGCATAGTTTGAAGTATCTTCCATGGTTATCTCTTTTCACATTGTGTTTATACACATATAAACACATCTAAAAAGAGATAGATCAACAGTGTTTGATGAAATACCACAACCCGAAAAAGCTTTTAAAAGACACCAAAAGCAGAGTGATGATCCTTGCATAATGTCTTAGGATCATTGCAGTGGTATCAGAAACTTAGATTCACACTTAAGCAGTGGGGATTAGAGAGTTACAATAAGATGGATATTCTTATCAGAATTGAGGAGTGTGAAAGGAATATAAAACCATCAATAATTTCAAAGGGCTCATATAAACATTCAATGGTTCCTATCTATAAAAATCCTAGTTGAACCAAAGAAGATTGCAAAGTGGGCTCAAGGCAATCGAAATTAGAGCAACCTTTGGGGTGGAATACCACTTACTAGAAGGGAAAAGTAGAAACCCCATGCAGAGTAGGAACTGCATAACATTGCCTACGGTTGCAAGGTGCCTTGGGAACTGATCATAGGTGTAGGGGTAGGGTAAGAAGCATATTGTTGAGGAAGTGCAGAGACGGTGATGAGGCATGTGAGGATGGATCAGTTGAGGCTTATCACAGAGGCAGTCTAATGATGATAGTGAATCTTGCATAGAGAGTAGTGATAGTGACTCTACCTCGTAGGATAGTGATGATGACTCTTGCCATGAGGAGGCTAGTGGTGCTTGCTGCAGCTAGAGAAGGAGGATGGTGTGTAGTGGATGAGGGGCTAGATGGGCCAGGGCGATAGCATCGATGTCACCAGCAGAACATATCATACCATTGATGACCTTGCATGCGGTATGGTGACACTAGTGAGGAGTCACGTGTTGCCTAGAGATGATGAGCTTCCTGTGGGGTTTGTGGAGACATCGTCTGTTGGAACACCCATGGCAGCCCCGTCACATGAGGATATTAGTGGCATGATAGGTATGATAGGTATGATGGATGAGCTTAGTATGAGGATACCATGGGCAGGTAGACCCATAGGTCTAGAAGGAGGTACAGGATGTATAGGGAGTTGACCTCACACATACAGGTCAGCCAGAGTAGATGGAGTCACAGTTATTGGAGACTCCATTGGTTGAGAAGGTTGTAGAGGCTGATAGAATGATGGAGAACTTACTTCGAGGATCATTTTGCATTGATGAGGATGCACTCTTTAGCGATGGGATGACCATCGCATGTGTCTGGACACAACTATATGGGATACAAGCGCAGAAGATAGTAGCAGGTTGAATACACTGGAGGATCTACAGTTTCTCATACAGTATACAGTGTGAGTCTGAGGGAGATGGCATCTAGTGATGGGATGCAGTGGCATCACTAGGAAGTACCAACACGAGAGGCAGTGGACATTTCAGCATGATGACATGTCTCTGATGGTGTTTTTGGGATTCTACAGAAGTTGACACTAGGTGACACTAACATTAGAGGTCTAGATGGCACCTCAACACTTGACCACATGAATTAGAGTCACCTGCACAGTAACAATAAAGGGATTGCTGAGATTTAGTGAGGCTATGATCACGGCTTCCACTAGATGTATTGATGACATACATGCAATGATGGCAGATGCAGATTGGAAACATCGATGTACGGGGTAGCTCGAGATGGAGGATTTTCCATGGACCAGTTTTCACACACTCTCAGGGAGAGTATACGTGATGAGGGCTGACTACCGGCCAGTTGTTAAAAGAGCGAGGGATTATCTGAGGAGTTGGTGAGATCTGTCGGAGGATTTGAGGCAGAGGTTAGAGATGGTTAAACTCACTGAGAGTTGGAAACTTTTCGAGGGTCTTGAGAGCACAGAAAACCCTTCAGAAGTAGAAGTCTAGATCGATTGAGTACCAAGGATTTATGAATGTCACTTCGCCGGTCTTAGTGGACACTTATATATATCATTCAGTCACGATGCTAGAAGATGTTGATAATCTAGTAGAGGTACCGGATATTGGACGACACTTCCATTCGTTTTTTGAGAGAAGTTGACCTCCATGTAGAGGTTGATCGAGAAGCACACCCCAGATCTATGATGATGCATGAGTGCGAGGAGATGTTATGGGTAGGTCGAACTGCTCTGATGAGTGCTAGCCCATAGAGACATGCCAAGTTGTATGATGAGATTCATAGGGTTATAGTGCCTTGCAGGAAGGAGACACAATTAGGGGAGTATGCAGATGTCACTCATTCCGCGATGGCACATAGTTGGTAGGGGATCAACTACCATTTGTGGAGTTGCATGGGTGATGGGAGATGGAGATTGGTTTACCGGCAGTTGGAGGAGTTACTTCAAGTTGTACCTGATGGTTCGGATTTAGTGACAGGAGTGCATCTATCATGAATGCTGATGGGCGAGATTACGGTGAGTCCTTGGATGGCCAAGGCGGTGGTATTTTCATCTCTCTGAGTCAGCCATGGGCTCTCTGTTATCCTTTACGACACATCTATCATTGTGAGAGCATGAGGAGGAATAGAAGATGAGCACAAAGAACTACGGCGGTGTCCAGTCTCCTGCAGGCGATTAGAGGGGTGGAAGTGATAAACTTCCATTTTTTCCATGGGACCTGAGTGGGTTTGTTAGAACGATGTTCATGTTGACCCAGGTTGTACTGGAGAGCCTCACACTCCACCTTGAGTTGGTTTGGAGTGGGTCCTGCGGGTACTGTCTATGGGGAGAACATTTCTTCAGCAGTCATCATGGTAGGGAATGGAGATGTTTGGATAAGTACTTCTTATTCCTCTGAATGCAACTACAGATATAGTGTCTAGGCAGTAAGTCTGGTGGTCTGAGTATTTCATCTTGAGGTCAAGAGGAGGATCAAGTATATATCTGAGGGGAAAACAGTCATAGTCAGTAACACGGTGTCATCATGAGGATCTTATTGAGGGATTATGGGACCAGTTAGGGATTGAGCTCGCAGTTCCACGGGAGAGTGATGGACCATTATGAGGGAAAATTATTCTAACCTTCCATTGAAAACTTCGGTGTTGAGTGGAGTACACCACTGGGTATCTCTGAGGTCTTGCGTGCCTCGTGCAGCATCCAACATGTGCGGTTGATGAAGTAATTAATGAATCTTGGTAGATATTGGGAGGATGGACTCTTCGAGATGGTCATGTGTCATATCTTTGAAGTTCTGGTTGATATCTTTTAGGACTATGTTTCGCAGAGTATTGTAGTTCACTTTCTGATATGGGATCTGGGGGGTGGAGTGTACTATTGTCCATCTTTGGATGGGTTCTACTATGTATCCACCAATTGGACATGGGATCCTAGCATTATGCTTAAGAAGTTGATTTAGTAGCGAGGACAAACAATTTCCTAGCGAGGAGGCGTAATGTCCCCATTTTGAGACATCATCATAGGGCAGAGACATATGATGACGGAGTAACCCGGATAGATGTTATAACGATACATGGGTATTTGAGAAGACATTGGGTCAGTTGGCATTGTCATCTCATTCCATCGTATGAGCCATTTCCACATAGGTGGCTTTGAGACAATTCCATTCAGGCGATTTCCATGATTTTGACTATTTTGACTTATAAGTTAATTAAATTCACTTAAGAGGTCATTTGGGCACATTACTTGGAGGAACCTCTGGTAGTGTATTGCTCATTGGAGATGGGAGGCCTCTGAGATGGGATGGCTAGAAGTGACTTTCATTGACCGAGGGAAGCCACAAGGAGAGATAAGAGATTTTTGGTAAAAGGTTAATTAATTAATTAAAAGTGATTTATTAATTAATTAAATATTGATAAAATGAAAGTCACTTTGGACAAGGTGAGCCAAAAAGTATAAAAAGGAAGGCAAAAGACCTCACTCATCATTCATGTATGTTTATCGGTTTGATATAAACTTTGTGATGAGCCCATCTCTTGGGGGTTTTGGGGACTTGACTTAACAAACCCTAGAGGAAAACTCAATGGTGAAATATACCACCTCAGTTGTTCCAAGCTTGGTATCGGAGATGAAACACTCTCCCACACCATTATAGTTAAGTTCTACATCCGTGCAGGAGGTTTCTACACCAGCCAAAGGCACAGGAAGAGAAGGAAGGCACACCATTGGGGTTTCCAGTGAGGGCACACCATCTTTGGAGATTCTTTGTAGGAGATTGGCAGGGCTGTTGAGATTCTATCACTTGGGTTTTTCATTACAAGGCCTTGGACATCAGATCTAGTGCTTTTAGAGATAGTTTTATGGACTAGATTATTTCTTGAGCAGTAGGACGAATTAAAGAGAAGGAGGACATTTTGGAGATCTAGATCTAATAGTCCCGTTTGGAGGGGTTTTACTTCAGATCTAACCTTGAGACCTTACCTAGTGACTTGAAGTGTCCCAATCTATATTCTTGTAGAGTTTTAGATCATTTGGAGGCCTCCTTGAGCAAGGTCGAATTATCTAGAACCGATCATCCAGTGGGGCCAACCAAATTCGATGGGATTTCGAGATCTACAAAGATTAGAGGATCTTGGAGATTAGGACACTGAGTTGTTCTTACTATCTGATCTATCGGTTGGCATATTTCTTAGAGTGAATGGAAACTTTTAGCGGTAGGATTGTGAGGGTTCGACCTTCTATTGGAGCGTAGCATTCTTCAGTTGGAGAGTTTGGAATTCAGATCTATTTGTATTGATCTCATTTCTTATTCAACCTTTGGAGGCATCTTTTTATTAGCCGGGATAATTTGTAGCATCTCTTATCTATTACCTATCTTCTTGGCCATCTGTAGTATTCCAGATCGGCATCTTCATTGTAGGAAGTTTCTCTATTTTATGAATAAGAAAGAAATTGAGATGTTTATGTCCAGGTTTCTCTATTTTATGAATAAAGAAGACTTGAGATGTTTCGGCTTGTCTATCTTATTGCATATGGTTGAGGTATGTCCCATGGTTATCTCTCTCTATTATTTGTTGCATACACACATATAAACACATCTAAAAAGTAGATTAGCAAAGTGTTTGACGAAATACCACAACCAGGAAAAAGTTTTAAAAAGACACCAAAACAGTGATGATCCTTGCATAATGGCTTGGGATCATTACAAAAGGTCGCATTGGATATTCTACCGAACCTCCCTGAATGGAAACTACCTGACCTGCATGAATGGAAACTGAAACTACCTGACTAGCATGATAGGATGGATGGGGTGGCTGGATGAGATGGATCGCTGACTTACAGGAACTGAAATGGCTAGCTGGTCGGCTAAATGGGCATATCTCGTTAGCTGATGGGATGATATGCCTGCCTATTCTTCTATTGTTTTTATAGAGAGAAAGAACTGGCACTATGACGAATTGCATAGAGAGAAAGAACTAACACGTAGAGGAATTGAGGATGGAAAATGGTAGGCCATATCGAAGTTCTAAACTAGGGTGGCAGTGCTCTTACAAAAAATCTAATGATCCTCTTTGTTCATGGAGATAGTAAAGGCTTCCCCCTTTTTGCATCAATGTCTCGATTCCTGAATACCCACATGGGCGAAGTCATTTTTTTAAACATTTCTAGCATTTTCTCTAGATAACCTTCAGGGCTTCAGTAGCAAAGGACCCTGAATTAAAGGTTAGGTTAATGGAAGAAACAATAACTTGGAAATAAGAGGACCTGGATCTGGTCATGATCAGGTGGAAAAGGGAAAGCTTATCTCCACGATTGAATATACCTACAAATATGAGGACCTAGATCGAGGACCTTGATCGATATGGTCATGAGAAGGTGGAAAAGGGAGCTCTAACGACCCTCTTAAAATAGAACAGAGCTTCGCTCCAGGGTTTATATTCAATCATATTGATGCCCACTTCCTCGGTGGGTCCTAACTTACACTTCTTTCCTTGGCAATCATGTAAGTAAGCGTGCTGACATAGAATCCTCATATTGAGGCCAATGTCACACGCGAGGGATGAAAAGTGAAGGGCATAGGCTCCTAGGTTGTGTTCTACATGAAATGGTGCCAAGTGAAGGGAAAAGGTGCCCAGGTTGTGTTCTAGATGAAATGGGTGTCATCACCCGAGTTTTGACAAAAATCTTGCTGCCCCCTGAACTTGTCAATGTACTGAGTTTTGACAGAAATCTTTCTTCCCCCTGAACTCGTCGATGTAAAAAATACTCATATGGAGGCCAAGGTAAGTACCCAGTTACTATCTTCATCCAGTTAACATATTCTCCCATATTTATTGTTTATGACACCTCAAATAATATGATTGATTTTATCAATGGTTCTTATGTTTGGTTCGAAGAAATAAAGAAATAAACAAGTATCAAGAGCTAGTTGTGTAGGAAAGGGCTTCCTCAATGACCCCCAATAGGTGGTGAGTTAGTTATCGAGGGGTATGAGTGATGGATAGATAGCTTGGTAGGTGATATTGCTTGGATGGATAGATAACAGTAGTAGTGTATAGATTGGTAGGTGCAGGCAGTGAAGGGAAACTCTATGCAATGAGTGAATGGATTCTTCAAGCAGAACGAAGGCGTGGAGAGTCTGGAAGGCGAGGAGAAAACATAGGAGAAAGAATATTATTTATAATAATGACAAGAGACATGCAAGTGACCAAGTGGGAGGGCACTTGGCAACTCACCAGAGATAGGGTTGGAAGCTCATCAGAGGGTTACCAGTTATGCATAGGAAAATATTAAGCATAACATTTAATGTTTCGAATTAATGCTAAGTTGAAACTTAGCATTAATTTATATTTCTATGTACATATCACGTTCAACAAGTTTTGATCACCTATTTCTCTAAGTTTGTCATTGCTTACCTCAATATGAGGCCAAATAAAGCCTCCAACTTAAAACTTAGGGTTAAATAACAAATATGAGTTGAAAAATTGCATGAAACAATTGAAACTTTGGTTAAATTTCTTGGTTTTTGTGCCATGCTAATAGGGGAATGCAAAATCGATTACTAATACTCCCTGCAACCCGAAGGGAAGGGACTAATAACACTTTCCAAAGATACCTAAAACTTCCATTTTGAGATTATGTTTAATTTTTCAAACTAATATTTTCATAAATGATTTAATACTTTTTCTTAATGTGAAATGATTATAAAAGGTGAAAACTTCATATCCTACTTTGGATACTCATAAAGGGTAAATCCAATCTCAGTGAGGCTTGCCACTTATATTCAATAAGCCAAATAGTTCAAAAGTATAGGAGGAGGGGACTTGAGGAAATCCATCTTCTCACACACACTAGGAGTTAGAGGATAGTTTTCAAAGTAGTGGTATACTTCAAATCAAGGATATTGGAGAAAACATCTCCATTTTGTTGGACTTCACGCCTATGAAAAAAGTTCATGAACAAAGATAAAAATAGAGAAATACAAAACAATCACACCCAGCAATTCACGGGCTTCTACATTTAAACAAAAATTACTCAAGTCTTTTTTAGGCATATGGAAGACCAAGCGCTCGAGGAACCAGGTATGAATGTAACTTACATGTATGTGTTGTCACAACCCAACAATATCCACCTTGAAAACATTTCTCGATACCTTTCCCAACGAATCAAACATCACCTTCTTGCAAGCCAAGAGAAGACAAACACCATCACAACTTCTCTAAAAATACCAATTGCATGAACATGTCTGCACAATTTTCTCCATTATGGAGAACTCTACCTCCACTGAATCAACATAACCAAAAAATAAATCATTACAACCACTATAGGTGATACTTGTGCTTCTCATATATAGACCCACCTATTTCCATGCTCTTTACCTATTTTTTCCATGTGTCCAATGACAACACCAACTGCATGTGAAATATTTGAACATTTCATCACATTCATCAACATTCCTACTGCAATTGTACACGAGACATATAATCCTTTTCTTCTTTACTATCAAAACATCAACTTGAAGAAAGATTACAATGGAAATCCAAAGGGATATTTATCGGTTTCACATTATTCATACTGATTTTATTTAGTGTATATTCTCCACATACTTCTCTTGTGATAACTAAAGCTTACCATATTTCTCGTCTCTATGTATTTCCATGCCCAAGATTTGTTTTAGCTGCTCCTAGATCCTCCATATCGAACGTTCTAGCCAACTGAGCCAACTGTTGATTTCAACCATGCTTATGCTTTCTACAAGAATAACATATAACACAAAGATAATGAATATGCCATAAACACAATGATTATACTCACTTCGTGTAAATTTGGCTCACCATGAAGTAATCAAACATCTTGTACCATTTCCTCCTCTAGCTTGAGGTGACATCTTGAGTTTGCAATCAAATCTCCCTTTGCAACCTAAACAACTCTCGACTGTTCCAAATACACATATCTTCTAATGATGATTTGTAGGTAGTAGTATCCCACAATATACATCCCTTAACTCTATCACCATAACCAAGAAAGATGTACTTCCTTGACCGAATCCGGCCAAGCCTGCCAATTTAACCTTCACCTCTCACCTCCATGCTAATGTCACTGCTTCATTACATATAATACATGGGATATAAACCCATGGGCTACCAAAATACATGTTCCCTAAACCACAACTCTTTACCTAACTTCCCCCCTTTCCATGACCAAAACCAACCAAAATTCCCTCAAAGTTAGGGTATCCATGAATACCTCATGCTCCCCCTATCATCTAGGTCATCTAGACTTTACTAATGACATTTCAAACCTGGGGTGCACATGCCTAACCATGTATTACAATAGTATGCCCATTTACATAACTCCACCTCGAACTTTGCATTCAATAATTTCACCATTGCCTCGAATTCCCATTTACATAACTCCATGTTGAAATTTTCATTCAAGACTTCCACCATTGCTTCAAATCTAAGTAATATCATCAACACTTCACTTCTATGATTTACTTGCCACCATCAGCTCCATATCTAACTTTGCCTCCTCCAATAATTCATCATAATGGTCCACGATCATCATCTGTTGAGGCATTTCGTTAAACACTTCATGTGCATCCTCTAAACTGTAAAACTTGGCATACATAAACAATATACCCTAGAGGAAACCTTCCTCTAACTACTACCATGGCTTCCGAATTCGTTGCATCAATGACCTTTCTTCTCATCGCCGTCCATAAGCCTTTCAAACTCATAGGTTTTTCCTTGACCTTTCTTCTCATTGCCGTCCATAAGCCTTTCAAACTCATAGGTTTTTCCTCGACCTTTCTTCTCATCGCCGTCCATAAGCCTTTCAAACTCATAGGTTTTTCCTCCTCACAGATAGAGTGTCAAACCCTCGGTTCCTTCTTTGTGCATGAATGCAAATATTCGGTCAACTCTCACAAACCTTCACCCGACATCATCTCTAATACCACGTGTTGGACTTCAGCCTATGAACAAAATTCACGAATAGAGACAAAAATAGAGAAATATAAAACAATCACACACAACACAAAGAGACTAATTTGGGGACAATGATATTCTTTATTACTCACCCAACAATGGAGAAATGAATACAAATTTCATAGAAGCACCTCACATGCTTCTACATTTAAACATAAATTACTCAAGCATTTTTGAGACATATAGAAATCCAAGTGCGAGCCAACTATGAATGTAATTGACAGGTGTGTGTTGTCACAACCCAATACATTTTATCACTGCCGTGCAACATAAACTTAACAAAGATAACATACATATGGACTTAGTTGTTGAATGGATGTCCAGCCTTTGATCCTTCGTGCATCATTCCAATGGTCCAATTGATCAAGAGGGAATGGATCTCAACGTGGAGGTAAGGTAGATATTCTATGCTCTTTGCATTCAATTGAGACAATTTCTGCAAACTCAAGGATCATGACTATATATTTTGGGAAAAGTTGGTGTCAAAGGACTAGTGACAAGAAGTGAGTAGCAACTCTATTAGTAATGGAGTGTTAGAGATAATGCTTCATTAATGCATTATGTTGAGT
>SNQJ01S0015481.1:72892-84366 GCA_010110895.2 Picea sitchensis | reverse complement strand
CAATGGCTTGATCCATACAGTCTAAGCATGGCAAAGTCCTTTTAAATTGATGTTGATAGGATTAGTGAATAAGCCTGGTTAAACTGTTTAATCTTGGCCAAGTAGATAGGCTAGCCAGTGAATAAATTTGACCAAACTGCCTAATCTTGGTCAAATAACCCTAAGGTAGAATAATTTCTTAGTCCAATAGCTTAATCTGGGCTAAATGTCATAGGGAAGTAGGTTATAATTTAGTTTAGAACATAGGTTAATTGGCTTGATTTCAATAAAACATGCATGATGATCGATGTTGATTCATATCTTTGAAGTTAGAAAGTATGATTGCCTGACCCCCATGGTGACAAAAGCAGGGAAAGCTGAGAAAACCCACAAAAAGGCGCAATCCTAAGTCCCCACTGCAGATATGATTTCGCATTGGCAGATTAAAGAGAGCGCACAAATGAACGACTAAGACATCGACGCTTAGATCGACGGTCAACAAGTCTTTCTGGACCCCCCGGACCATTCTGCCTTTAACGGAGGGGGCGGGGGTCCGGAATGATGAGTAACAAGAATGCACATCTAAACGACTGAGGCATTGGCGACCAGATCTACGGCTAATATATAATTCCGTAACCCCCCCCCGACCATTCTGCCTTTAATGGTGGGGGGCGTCCGAAAAGTTCATTAAAGAAAGAAATCATTTCTACGGTCTAGACGAGGGCGTGTGGATGGACGACTGACAATAATTTTTGGACCCCCCCCCCCCGACCATTATCTTTTTAATGATGGGGGGGGTCCGGAATGAAATGGTTTTCTGGCGGGCCCCCTACTCTAACGTGGCAGGAAGCTATTGCACTTTTATGGCATACCACGGTCGTATCATGACGTCACTTTCCACTTTTTCCCCTACAAGTCTTATCTCATAACTTTGTCAGTCCATTCCCCCTGTTTCACCCGTCACAAGTCCCCTCACCATTGTTGGTCTCCAATAAACACCCTCCACATCACCTGGTCATACTCATCACCCATTTTTCACCTGCCATATCAATCTCCAAATGACCTGTTGGCCATTTATTACAAGTTAACTTATCCGTTAAACTTGTTGATCTGTCCCCTATGCCCAATGGGTATCCGTTCACCCAAAACTAGCCCTGCTCCTTAATTTTCCCATTGCTCATCTTATCCTCACACCAGAAAGTTTCCTTGTCTCCTCTCTGATTCAATCAGTGGCCCAACCACAACCATTACCACTAACGCTTTGTTTGAATTGTAGGTATTCTTCACAGCGATGGTGCCAAAATCTAAGAAAGCAGAATCCAGGGAAAATCTTTTCCTCCCACCTCATGTTGACCTCGACAAGATCCCATTGGTCGACAAAGATCATCTAATATCAGACACAAGGTGTGAAGTTGACTTCACGGATTTGCAGTCGTGGCTCAAAGACACATTCTTAGATCAGAGCGATGAAATCGAGCTCTGGGATTCCAATCTTCCTCTATATCTCCCCCCCCAAGCCCATCATTTCCCTGAATTTGCCCTCAAATGCCAAGCTCATTGCCTTCCCGACCAGAGAGCCATAGTCTCGTCATCGGGAGAAACTTTGTTCTTCATCACACCAGAGGCCATTGATTAGATGATGTAGATACCCAAAACTGAATCTGCCTCCCCTTTCAATCTCGAAATCATAACAGAGTTATACCAGAAACTATTTTTTCCTCAAAGAGCCCAGATATTTGAATTTTTCCTCCCACTGGATGCTCAATTTCCCAAGTCAAATCCCCTGTATCCTTCCTCCCTATTCTCAGAAAATCGAAACCAAGTCATTTCATCACTCTGTTGTATGCTTGGTTATTTTTCAGACGAATGGGTGGATGAACCTATATTGCGTTTTCTGTCCATTTTTTCTACCAAGGAAAAACCCACCACTCAGTTCGACTACGACATTTTCCTAGCGGAGAACATTCATGAGCAGTTTCCAAAGTTTGCCACAGAGGGCATGTTCTAGTACTCCTCCATACTGGCTTACATGTTCATCTTCTTTCAAGTAGATAGGTTATTTTTCTCGATGCAGAAAATGGACAAGGACGGGAAGCCGTAGGCGGTAACATCTTGGACTTCGTTGCTCAGATAGAATTCCACAAAGTTTAGCTTCAAACAGTTCATCAAGCAGTTTTACCACCCAATGGTGAGCATGCTCAGTGGCAGACCAGAACCAAGAATAAATGAGGAGATTCAGAGGATTTTACACCTCTCAGACCTTGCAAAAACCGGAGATTGGTTTCTTTACCAAAATCACACTGAGATCAGAATATATGGATGTGAGTTAGCTCCATACAAGTTTCCCAGGTATTTACCCATGAGGATTTTTTCCCTGGAGTACATAAGATAGATGATAAATTCAGAATACATACACTTTATGTCTCTGAAGAAGAAACAACAGCTCAGAATTAAAGGGAAAATAGGGTCTTTTATCTGCAATAGTCGAGGCACCGGGGAAGAAGCATACATGTTTCTGAAGGAAATGAGGTTTGACGCTAGTTTCCTGTGGCAATATGACTCGTGCGGGATCATTTTGGAGATGAGGGTTAAGAATAAAAACATTCCATATATTCATTCACCCAAGCCCGAAATAGAGAAGTTCGCAAATCAAACAGAATGGGAGGTGAACACTCTGGAAGAGACAAAACAACAATATCCTCCTGTTGTTATCTCACAAACAAACACGCCACAGGTTCCAAAGGAGAAAATGCCCAGGAAGGAGACTTCACCTTCTGTCATTGAAGTCTCGGTCGAAGATTTCCAATTACACACCAAGAGGCCAAAACCCAGTCATACATCTGACACGGCTAGTGAAAAGGGAACCCAATCCACTATAGCTATGAAAGATGATCAGTCATCACTTATCTCTAGGAGCCAGTAGATCACATCTACTTATTCATCCAAGAAGAATACATATACTTCATTAATCAACCAGCCAAAACAAGAAGGTGTCAAATTGAGAATTTTTTAGAAATATGACCTGATTAAGAAGAGGAATCAAACACTGACCAACAACACTTATGCTCAGTTTTGGAAACAAACATCCACGGGCACAGCACAAACTGTTTTCTGTATTTGATACAGAGAAAGGTATAATGCACATGAATTTTCTGCAGGCATAGGTGCCTGACCCAAAGGCAATCACTGACTACAAAAGGGCAACGTTTGAGTTCCACACCAGAGACGTGCACCCGACTGATCAAATGGATCTGCACAGGAAAACTAGAGAAATGGTTTTCTTCACTTTGGAAAATGCTTCTACTTCGGTTGCTAAACTATAGGTCTCTCTGAGTAATGTTCAAACAAAGTTAAAGTTAGAAAATATATCATCCTTTGCAAAGGATAACAAAATTAAAACGTTGGAAGAATTGGTCCTCAAGATCGGGTATGACCCCTCAAATGTGAAAGCAGTCGAAGAGATGCTCAAAACGAAAAATGTTGATATAGCATCTCTGAGGAAACAACTCAAACTGCCACCAAGGAAAGATGCACAGGCAAAGGAGATAGCTGAGACAGAAGGACGAGATGCTCAAGTTGATCATGGAGTAGAATGCATAGTTGAAAGAGATGGAAGTAGAACTGGAAAGGTTAGTGAGGGAGAAGGAACAATCAACACCTATGGAAGTCATTCCATTGAACGCAGTTCCACTCACAGGGGTAAGCACAACATTTGTAGTGGAAAACTCCACAATAGAAATTCCCTCAGCAACTCCACTGAAAGCTCTGGAAAAGATAGTGGAATTATCTAAATCCATGGAGGAAATGGACTTGCAAGAGACATAAATTAGCAGACTAAAACATGAGTTTGATGATGTTCAACAGTTCAAGTCTTCTTACCAAACAAGCTACTCCATGGAGAAGTAAACATCAGACAAGATCAAACAGGAATTGCAGCAGCTTCGAAAGAAAACAGTGGTGGGCAAGACACTTGTTGAGGCCAAGGAAAATATTTGGATGGATATCTCCAAATCCATAAATGAAATATGGCCTATGGTGCAAATCATGTTCGAGCAAAAATAACTGGTACAGAGGAGCAGGCAGGCTATTGAGAAAATAAAAGGAGAGCTGGGAGAAATGCCCATAGAATCCACTGAGATCATTAGATTCCTGAATTCGAAAACCAAGGAAGAATTAGAGGATTTGAAGATTGAATACAGGATGGAAACCATCCTCGAATTCAAGAGGGTTCTGACCAAGAGAGGACTTATGTTGCATTTGGAAGATAAAGTCCAGACTATGGATGCAGAAGTTCAAATATTTTTCAGTAAGATTGAAGCTATGCAAAAGAAAGGTCTCCCAGACTTAATGGTCCTAAATGATAAGTTAATGACCCTTCATGATTATAAACAAAATATGGCCATGGTGGCCAAAGATAGTTCAAAATTTTCGGGAATACAGGGCAACATAACAGGCAAGGCGTTCTTAGAAACTTTGCAGCTAGACATCAGCATACAACATGAGATCCGGTATATTTTCGTCATCAGGCCAACTTTTTCCATGTACACAGAGATGGATGAAATATACCGAAGATTACTCAAATCCATTATTCTCAGTCAGCTACGATGGGAAGACCTATGCAATTTGATCGAGTAGGAGATGAGGTGTCCAAGTCTAGTTAGCAATCAGATCAGACAAAGTCATGCAGATGAATAACCAACGACCTTCCCCAAAATCAGCTTGAAGAATTCGACACGTCATTAACAATCCCTAAAGTTTTGTATCTTGTTGAGTTAGTTAGTTAAATTTAGAATCTTCCATGTCCTGATCATTAATGACAGGGTCGTTGTAACTTTTATTATAAATATTTCCAACTTAGAAGTATTGAGGGTTATTGATCTTTACACCTGAGCAAGTTCTAGTTGTTGTAATTTTTATCAAGAAGTTATTCCAGTAATACAAAGAGAAGTTTCACAGGATTCCTGCATGTCAATTGTTGGTGAAGTTCCCTCTGTTTGCATACAAGTGTTTCCTTCTCAATTATCATATTGTCTTTCTAAATCTAATCTTTAAAGGAAGTTAAAGTTGCAAAATTTACCATTGTGTACTCTGTTCTTAATCTTTTATAGATTTAAATGTCTTTCCTCTGATGTTATAACAAAGAAATTCTTAAATGCTTTTTTGTTTTAACTGATATCTCACCTTTTCAACAATACACCATTTGTATTCCTAAAGAATCCATCATTAAGACTATCTCGCCCTGTGAAACGAATCTTGTAAAGGTTGTCTTTAACTTCTATCTTTTAAAAACAGACCCCATAGCCCAATGGAAGCATAAGTGATATTCAACCACTTCATTCAAAAAAAATACAAACAACTTGGTTATATTCTTTCTAACTAGCCTAAAATCTTGAAAACTCAAACAAATCTAAAACTGACATAGAGATCCCTCTCTGAAACTAGTAGGGCTAGCTTCCAGTTTTGAAGCGGTTGGTTAAGGTTACCTCTGATAAGTTTCTTCTTACCTCATAACAACCTCTAGGAATTTACAGAGTGACAACATCCACAACGGGTGCACCCATATGCCACCCCCCACCATTTCCATCTGCACCATCCATTGAGGCTGCCATAGTAGAGGTTGCCTCAGAGCAGGTTTTATAGCTGAGTGCTCCACCTATCAAGGGATCTCCATCGAGGCCCGAGATATTCATGGTGAGTTAATGTGTTGATGATAAGTTTTTATGTATGATGAAGGAAATTGATTTTATGCATATTTGTTTAAATTTCATGACTTGATCCTTGTAACTGATGCAGGGTGGCATTGCTTAGAGATTAGGGTCGTGGAGGAGAGTAACACCCTCACAATTTTGTACACCATCTATGGTGAGTTGTCTTATATTGACATAAAAAGTATCATTTTGTAACTCTTTTAATTCATTGTGGAAAAAAATTATAACAATGTTTTTTCTTTGTGCAGCCTCCAGAGTGACAAACCACGCCTAGGACCAAAACTGAGGTTATTCTTCAAGAAAGAGAAGAAAAATCAATATCCAGGATTTTCCTAAATTTAGCGAGGGCAACAGTGGTCAATGAGTGACAAATGACTACCATTTTGTATCTAGACCACCGTATGGTTGTTTTTTATGTTAGGGCACTTGTTGTTGTTTTGTTTATTGGGAACGTTGTACCATTTTGTAAAAAATGTACAATTTAGACAATGTTGCATATATATATATATATATATTTCCTGGCACATTTTTTATGAATCTCATTGTTTCTGCATTTTATGTTTATGAATGTATGAATTTATTTGATTTGATTAATTGATTTTTAAAGTGTTAATGCAGTCTATGAAAGTAAGAGTAGTTCATTTTTTCTAAAGTTATTATAAATAATTTTGTTACGCATGAACGAATCTCTTATGCTGGAAAATATTTCTAAGTGATAAATCCATACACAATTAATGGTTCTCATTACCTACATTTGACAAAAGACTAAAGACTCGTTGCAGTCAAGACTCCAAGAACCAATAATAACAATCATGCAGGCTAACATGTTCACAATAGAAATAATAGAGTCAAAATGTCACATTGTTGTATCCAAAATGAAGCATGGTTCATTATAATGGGAATTACAACATTTTACAAGGGTTTCTTAATACAAAATCAACACATAAAAAATGAGTGCACAATAAAGCCTCACATCAAATGAAAACATACATGAAATTCTCCATTAAGCTTGACAAAATGTTCTACAATGCAGTCGAAGATGAGAGCTCATAAATACCCAAATTCTCCACCCTTTACAATGGAGAGAGAGAGAACTCTTATTTATAGAGTGAGTCTCTTCTCTTATACAATAAAATATTATTATTTTCTAACTAACTCCATGACAAGTCAAATAAATATTATAATAATGAATTAGTTAGATCTCTCCTCAATCCATGGTTGACCATGTTAAAACATGTGGACATTAGCCTCTCCAAATAAATTCATCCTCATCCAAAAATAGTGGTAATATGCACAAAATAATGCTCATGAAGGAGACACCACCAAAAATAGGCATTAGGCCAATTCAAATGATAATTTCCACATGGAATGTTCCCTCCAAGAATCTGCATGCATGCAACCACTCGACATTTTTGAATTACAAGGTAGCCAACTCCATGGATGAATGTGCAATATGCCAAGTGGATGAGGCTTCCACAACAAAGTCTGTGATCAATGCCTATCCTTGCCTTACCTTGCCTTTTCTTTCCTAGCCTCGCCTTTTCTTGCCTAGCCTCGCCTTGCATTTTCTTTCCTTTCTTTCCTATCCTAGCCTTGCCTTTTATTTTCCTTGCCTTGCGTTCCCTTACCTTGCTTGGTATTTCCATGCCTTTCTTTGACTTTCGATGTCGTACCTTGTCATTCCATTCCATGCCTTTCCTTTCCTTCACATTCCATGTCATTTTATGCTTTTCCATGGCATGCCTTTCCTTTCCTTGCAAGTCATGCCTTTCCTTTCCATGCCATGCCATGCCTTTCCTTGCCATCCCTTACCATGTGTTTTCTTTCCTTTCCTTTCCATGCCTTTCCATGTCGTGTCATTCATTTCCATGACATGCCATGACATGTCTTGTATTTTCTTGGATTGCCATTCCATGCCTTGCCATTCCATACCTTGGTAACCTCAAGACTATAGTCATTTGGATATCACATATCTCATATACATGCATATACATTGAAAATTTCATATGAGAATCCTTATATGTGTTAATGCTGAATTAAGAAATGTGTGTTTATTTACACGATACCTTGAATCTATTATACATAATTATGAACTAGTATCGACATACCAAAGTTCCATATTTCAATTTGCATGTTCAAACAAATCACAAAATTATCATCATCATAAACATATAACAATAAAAATAATATCTCACACCACATAAATAGATTCATATGTATATATCAAATGTCTATATGATTCTAACTAAACCCAACAAATACTAAGAAATGAATCACCAAGATAAATAAAAAACAAAGTTCTAACCTTTTAAGGCCAAAATATAGGTCGTTACATTTACAAATCTTTAGAACATGACTATGATCTAAAATAGACTAATCCCTCCTTGCATGTATTTCCATGTAGCTTCCCATTTTAACCTATAGAACAATACATATATATATTTCCATAACATTATGCAAGGAAAACTTCAAATCAAAATGTGGATTGCAACGAAACAAGAATCGCTAAAAAAGGAACATTGCTTATCCCAAGAAATAAAAAAACATTTTTTCTAGGGACATGTGACTTAACTTTATATAACAAATTTCCTTTCCATCCAATGAAGTGTTATTTCCCTGCCATGCCTTTCCATTCCATGCATTTCTTTTCCATTCCATGCCATGACATGCTTTTCCTTGCCTTGCCATGTCATGACATGCCTTTCCATACCATCCCTTCCCTTTCCTTCCCATGCCTTGCCATTCCATCCCATGCCATGCATTGCCTTGCCTTGCCATACCATGTCATGCATTTCCTTTCCATGTCATTCCTTTCCATTCCTTACCAGACCTTGCCTCACCTTGCCATGCCATGCCTTGCCTTTTGTAATGTCTCTAGGCTGAGCCTAGTTGTAAATGTAAATACACATGTATGTAAGATGGTGACTTGTTTGATATCATTTTTGTATGCACCTTTCATGGCATAGTGCACGCATGTAATTCACATTAAAATGAGGAAGTGTGCACATCCCAGGATACCGTGCGCAACAACTTAAGTGCGTGCAATTTTGAGGCTAGGGAGCCTTTCTGTATATGTTGTGTTTTATACGTTGGTGAGCCAGTTTTGTGATTTTTAGGCCAAAGATCCTAGATGTTAAAGGCCAATGCACCTACTTTTGTATATGTCTCAACATTAATATAAAATACATCATTGTGCGCATATCAACCATGATAAAAGAGTATGTGAGACTAAAATCCACTAGTTAGGGAAAGGGTGGGGGATAAAAGTTAAGGAAAAAGGGCTAAGTTAGGGAGCTTAAGCCAAAAAGGAATATTATATTAATATTTCTTAAAGTATAAAGTATGAATAATTATTTTATCCTAAGTTCCAAAGTTGGGGAAAAGTGAGACAAAGTAGCTCCCAACATGACAAGTGTCAAGTTGGGGACATGCATACAGATTGTTTAGACTTAGTTCATTTTTCATCATTCTTTCCATCACTCCTTCCGTCAGTTCAGTCATCCAGTCAATCATCCATGAGCATTCACATGCCCATTGAGCTATCCTTCGTATCTTTATGACTATACCTAAACCTTTATCCATGGCCATTATGTTTGTGTATCTGGTTAGCTTGGTAGTTGGATTGAAAAAGTGGGTTGTCAGGTTTGTGGGATATTGAAGAGGCGGGTTGTCAGTCCCATGAGTAATTTCTCTCTGGGTGAAATAATTGTTGGGAGTTGATTTCCCGAAGGTGCTAAACTGTAGCTATAGGGATCTGAGACTTCTTGTCCGGCTTGTTGTTGAAGCCCAGAAAGGAAGTGGGGTAGTCGAAGGACTATTGAGAAAAGAAGGGGCACGCTTCCTAGGTGGGACAAGCATGTGGGGAATGAGGGACTAAATGTTGTTCGTTTGATTTGACACCTGTGATGAAGTCTTTCATATTGTCTATGAACCATTAGCCTAGTTAGGAACCCCTTTACCCAGGTGGACTTTAGTCCCAGCTCGGGGGTGACCCACTGCTGAGAGTGATGAGTAGTGTGGTCTAAGGATGAGAGGTTCGTGGAAGGTCTCCACACAGTTGGTGATATTATTACCAAGACAAGTGTCAATTGTGTGATAAATTTACATGATGCATTTTCATTTACGTGTTTATGTTTATGGGTTTATCCTATGTGGGTTTAAAATTGTCTTTATATTTATGGGTATTGCCTATATATGCTTCATGTATATGGTTACTGTTATTTCGGCATGAATCTGTGCATTTATAGATGTATTTGTCTATTTACATTATATATATTTATTTTCACAAGAGTTCTCTGTTTATATATTTTAATTGCATGCAGTTCGAAAAATTTATGCGGCATAGCCTAGTTGGATGTTGGGTATGTTATAGTATGTTCCACAGAGAGAATGAAAGAGTTCTCTCGTGTATCGTGGCATGGCCTGGGTGGCCAGGGACCTTACACCTTTCCATGATGCGCCTTCCCTTGGCATGCCATATCATGCCTTCCATTGCCATGCCATGCCATGCATTTCTTTTCCTTACCATGCCATGCCTCCCCTTTTCATGCCATGCCATGCCTTTCCTTGCAATGCCTTTCCTTTCCATGCAATGACATGTCATTCATTGCCTTTCCATGCCATGCCATGCCATGCCTTGCATTTCCTTGCCTTTCATTTCCATGCCATGCCATGCCTTGCCTTTCCATTCCATGTCATGCCATTCCTTTCTTTTACTTGTATTTCCATGCCATTCCTTGCATTTACTTGCCTTGGCATGCCATGCCATGCCTTTCCATGCCATGCCTTTCCTTTCCATGACATGCCTTTCCATTCCATGCATTCCCTTTACATGCCATGCCTTCTCTTTCCATGTCATTCCATTCCAGGCATTGCATTGCCTTGCCTTGCCATACCATGCCATGCCATGCAATTCCATGTCATGCCATGCCTTGCATTTCTTTGTCTTATATACCATACCATGAATTTCCATGCAATTCCATGCCATGCCTTTCCATTCCATGCCTTGTGATGCCTTGCCTTTCCATGCCTTTCATTGCATTTCATTGCCTTTCCAAAATACATGTTCTTACATTTACAAATATCTAGAACACAACTATGCTCTCAAATAGACTAAACCCTCATTTCATGTCTTTCCATGTAGCTTCCCATTTTAACCTATACAAAAATAAACATATATATTTTCATAACATTATGCAAGGAAAAATTCAAATCAAAATGTGGATTGCAATGAAACAAGCATCACAAAAAAAGGAAAAATTCTTTTCCCAAGAAAATAAAAACATTTTTTCTAGGTACATATGACTTTAATTTATATCACAAATTCCCTTTACATCCAATGAAGTGTTATTTCCATGCCATTCCATTCCATGCCATGCCTTTCCTTTCCATACCAAGCTATGTCTTTCCATGCCTTGTCTTGCCATGCCTTTCCTTTCCTTTCCATACCAAGCTATGTCTTTCCATGGCTTGTCTTGCCATGCCCTGCGATGCATTGCCTTGCCTTTCCATGCCATGCCATTCCTTACCATGCAATGCATTTCCTTTCCATTCCTTTCCTTTCCATGCCATGCCATGCCATGAATTTCCTTTACATGACATGCAATGTATTCCATTTCCTTTCCTTTCTATTCCATGCTTTGCCTTTCCTTTCCATTCCATGCCATGACATGCCATGATATTCCTTGCCTTTACATGCCATTCCTTGAATTTCCTTGCATTTCCATGTCATGCCATGTCTTTCCATGCCATGTCATGCCTTGCATTTCCTTTCCTTTCCATGCCATG
>SNQJ01S0015481.1:51012-72842 GCA_010110895.2 Picea sitchensis | reverse complement strand
TATACATACATTTCATGGCACATTTTTTATGAATCTCATTGTTTCTACGTTTTATGTTTATGAATGTGTGAATTTATTTGATTTGATTAATTGATTTTTAAAGTGTTAATGAAGTCTATGAAAGTAAGATTAGTTCATTTTTTCTAAAGTTATTATAAATAATTTTGTTATGCATGAACGAATCTCTTATGCTGGAAAATATTTCTAAGTGATAAATCCATACACAATTAATGGTTCTCATTACCTACATTTGACAAAAGACTGAAGACTCGTTGCATTCAAGACTCCAAGAACCAATAATAATAATCATGCACGCTAACATGTTCACAATAGAAATAATAGAGTCAAAATGTCACATTGCTCTATCCAAAATGAAGCATGGTTCATTATAATGGGAATTACAACATTTTACAAGGGTTTCTTAATACAAAATCAACACATAAAAAATGAGTGCACAATAAAGCCTCACATCAAATGAAAACATACCTGAAATTCTCCATTAAACTTGCCAAAATGTTCTACAATGCAATCGAAGATGAGAGCTCATAAATACCCAAATTATCCACCCTTTACAATGGAGAGAAAGAGAACTCTTATTTATAGAGTGAGTCTCTTCTCTTATACAATAAAATATTATTATTTTCTAACTAACTCCATGACAAGTCAAATAAATATTATAATAATGAATTAGTTAGATCTTTCCTCAATCCATGGTTGACCATGTTAAAACATGTGGACATTAGCCTCTCCAAATAAATTCATCCTCATCCAAAAATAGTAGTAATATGCACAAAATAATGATCATGAAGGGGACACCACCAAAAATAGGCATTGCCAATTCAAATGATAATTTCTACATGGAATGTTCCCTCCAAGAATCTGCATGCATGCAACTACTCCACATTTTTGAATTACAAGGTATCCAACTCCATGGATGAATGCGCAATATGCCAAGTGGATGGGGCATCCACAACAAAGTCTGTGATCAATGCCTATCCTTGCCTTACCTTGCCTTTTCTTGCCTAGACTCGCCTTTGCTTGCCTAGCCTCGCCTTGCCTTTTCTTTCCTTTCTTTCCTATCCTAGCCTTGCCTTTTCTTTTCCTTGCCTTGCGTTCCCTTACCTTGCTTGGTATTTCCATGCCTTTCCTTGACTTTCGATGTCGTACCTTGTCATTCCATGCCATGCCTTTCCTTTCCTTCACATTCCATGTCATTCCATGCTTTTCCATGGCATGCCTTTCCTTTCCTTGCAAGTCATGCCTTTCCTTGCCATGCCATGCCATGCCTTTCCATGCCTTTCCTTGCCATCCCTTACCATGTGTTTTCTTTCCTTTCCTTTCCATGCCTTTCCATGTCATGGCATGCCTTGCCATGACATGCCATGACATGTCTTGTATTTTCTTGGATTGCCATTCCATGCCTTGCCATTCCATGCCTTGGTAACCTCAAGACTATAGTCATTTGGATATCACATATCTCATATACATGCATACACATTGAAAATTTCATATGAGAATCCTTATATGTATTAATGTTGAATTAAGAAATGTGTTTTTATTTACACGATACCTTGAATCTATTATACATAATTATGAACTAGTATCCACATACCAAAGTTCCATATTTCAATTTGCATGTTCAAACAAATCACAAAATTATCATCATCATAAACATATAACAATAAAAATAATATCTCACACCACATAAATAGATTCATATGTATATATCAAATGTCTGTATGATTCTAACTAAACCCAACAAATACTAAGAAATGAATCACTAAGATAAATAAAAAACAAAGTTCTAACCTTTTAAGGCCAAAATATAGGTCGTTACATTTACAAATCTTTAGAATACGATTATGATCTAAAATAGACTAATCCTTCCTTTCATGTATTTCCATGTAGCTTCCCATTTTAACCTATACAACAATACATATATATCTTTCCATAACATTATGCAAGGAAAACTTCAAATCAAAATGTGGATTGCAACGAAACAAGAATCGCTAAAAAATGAACATTGTCTATCCCAAGAAATAAAAAAACATTTTTTCTAGGGACATATGACTTAACTTTATACAACAAATTTCATTTCCATCCAATGAAGTGTTATTTCCATGCCATGCCTTTCCATTCCATGCATTTCTTTTCCATTCCATGCCATGACATGCTTTTCCTTACCTTTCCATGTCATGACATGCCTTTCCATACCATCCCTTCCCTTTCCTTGCCATGCCTTGCCATTCCATCCCATTCCATGCATTGCCTTGCCTTGTCATACCATGTCATGCATTTCCTTTCCATGTCATGCCTTTCCATTCCTTACTAGACCTTGCCTCACCTTGCCATGCCATGCCTTGCCTTTTGTAATGTCCCTAGGCTGAGCCCAGTTGTAAATGTAAATACAAATGTATGTAAGCTGGTGACTTGTTTGATATCATTTTTGTATGCACCTTTTGATGGCATAGTGCATGCATGTACTTCGCATTAAAATGAGGAAGTGTGCACATTCCAGGATACCGCGCACAACAACTTAAGTGCACGCAATTTTGAGGCTAGGGAGCCTTTGTGTATATGTTGTGTTTTATAGGCTGGTGAGCCAGTTTTGTGATTATTAGGCTGGAGATCCTAGATGTTAAAGGCTAATGCACCTACTTTTATATATGTCTCAACATTAATATAAAATACATCATTGTGCGCAGATCGACCACGATAAAAGAGTATGTGAGACTAAAATCCACTAGTTAGGGAAAGGGTGGGGGATAAAAGTTAAGGAAAAAGGGCTAAGTTAGGGAGCTTAAGCCAAAAAGGAATATTATATTAATATTTCTTAAAGTATAAAGTATGAATAATTATTTTATCCTAAGTTCCAAAGTTGGGGAAAAGTGAGACAAAGTAGCTCCCAACATGACAAGTGTTAAGTTGGGGAAATGCATACAAATTGTTTAGACTTAGTTCATTTTTCGTCATTCTTTCCATCACTCCTTCCATCATTTCAGTCATCCAGTCAATCATCCATGAGAATTCACATGCCCATTGAGCTATCCTTCGTATCTTTATGACTGTACCTAAACCTGTATCCATGGCCATTATGTTTGTGTATTTGGTTAGCTTGGGAGTTGGACTGAAGAAGTGGGTTGTCAGGCCTGTGGGATATTGAAGAGGCGGGTTGTCAGGCTTGTGATTAATTTCTCTCTGGGTGAGATAATTGTTGGGAGTTGATTTCCTGAAGGTGTTAAACTACAGTTGCAGGGATCTGAGACTTCCTGTCTGGCTTGTTGCTGAAGCCCGGAAAGGAAGTGGGGCAGCCGAAGGACTATTGAGAAAAGAAGCGGCACACTTCCTGGGTGGGACATGCATGTGGGGAATAAGGGACTAAATGTTGTTCGTTTTATTTGGCACCTGTGACGGAGTCTTTCCTATTGTCTATGAACCATTAGCCTAGTTAGGAACCAGTTTACCCAGGTGGACTTTAGTCCTAGCTCGGGGGTGACCCACTGATGAGAGTGATGAGTAGTGTGGTCTAAGGCTGAGAGGTTTGTGGAAGGTCTCCACACAGTTGGTGATATTATTACCAAGATAAGTGTCAATTGTGTGATAAATTTACATGATGCATTTTCATTTACGTGTTTATTTTTATGGGTTTATCCTATGTGGGTTTATAATTGTCTTTATATTTATGGGTATTGCCTGTATATGATTCATGTATATGGTTGTTGTTATTTCGGTATGAATCCATGCATTTATAGATGTATTTGTCTGTTTACATTTTATATATTTATTTTTGCAAGAGTTCTCTGTGTATATATTTTAATTGCATGCAGTTCGAAAAATTTATGTGGCATAGCCAGTTGGATGTTGGGTATGTTACAATATGTTCCGTAGAGAGAATGAAAGAGTTCTCTCATGTATCATGGCCCAACCTGGGTGGCCAGGGACATTACACCTTTCCATGATGCGCCTTCCCTTGGCATGCCATAGCATACCTTCCATTGTCATGTCATGCCATGTGTTTCCATGCCATGCATTTCCTTTCCTTACCATGCCATGCCATGCCATGCCTCCCCTTTTCATGCCATGCCATGCCTTTCCTTGCAATGCCTTTCCTTTCCATGCAATGTCATGTCATTCCTTGCCTTTCCATGTCATGCCTTTCCATGCCATGCCATGCCCTGCCTTGCATTTCCTCGCCTTGCCTTGCCATGCCATGCCTTGCCTTTCCATTCCATGTCATGCCATTCCTTTCTTTTACTTGTATTTCCATGTCATTCCTTGCATTTTCTTGCCTTGGCATGCCACGCCATGCCTTGCCATGCCATGCCTTGCCTTTCCATGACATGCCTTTCCATTCCATGCATTCCCTTTACATGCCATGCCTTCTCTTTCCATGCCATGCCATGCCATGCATTGCATTGCCTTGCCTTGTCATACCATGCCTTGTCATACCATGCCATGCCATGCAATTCCATGTCATGCCATCCCTTGCATTTCTTTGCCTTATATACCATACCATGCCTTTCCATGCAATTCCATGCCATGCCTTTCCATTCCATGAATTGTGATGCCTTGCCTTTCCATGCCTTGCATTTCTTTGCCTTGCATTGCATTTCATTGCCTTTCCAAAATACATGTTCTCACATTTACAAATATCTAGAAAACAACTGTGCTCTCAAATAGACTAAACCCTCCTTTCATGTCTTTCCATGTATC
Source organism: Picea sitchensis (assembly GCA_010110895.2). Lineage (NCBI taxonomy): Eukaryota > Viridiplantae > Streptophyta > Pinopsida > Pinales > Pinaceae > Picea > Picea sitchensis. Next base: position 68,129 of record SNQJ01S0015481.1, on the reverse strand, counting down.
TTCCCATTTTAACCTATACAAAAATAAACATATATATTTTCATAACATTATGCAAGGAAAAATTCAAATCAAAATGTGGATTGCAATGAAACAAGCATCACAAAAAAAGGAAAATTTCTTTTCGCAAGAAAATAAAACATTTTTTCTAGGTACATATGACTTAAATTTATATCACAAATTCCCTTTACATCCAATGAAGTGTTATTTCCATGCCATTCCTTTCCATTCCATTCCAGGCCATGCCTTTCCTTTCCTTTCCATACCAAGCTATGTCTTTCCATGCCTTGTCTTGCCATGCCCTGCGATGCATTGCCTTGCCTTTCCATGCCATGCCATTCCTTGCCATGCAATGCATTTCCTTGCCATTCCTTTCCTTGCCATGCCATGCCATGCATTTCCTTTACATGACATACAATGTATGCCATTTCCTTTCCTTTCTATGCCATGCCATGCCTTTCCTTTCCATTCCATGCCATGACATGCCATGCAATTCCTTTCCTTTACATGCCATTCCTTGAACTTCCTTGCATTTCCATGTCATGCCATGTCATGCCTTGCATTTCCTTTCCTTTCCATGCCATGCCATGCCTTTCCTTTCCATGCCTTTCATTTACATGCCTTATTTTTCCATGCCATGCCATGCCATGTCTTTCCTTTCCATGCCATGCATTTCATTTTCATGCCATGCCATAACATGTCATGTGTTCCCTTGCCTTTCCATGTCATTCCATGCCTTGCCATGCCATGCCTTGCCTTGCCATGCCATGACTTGCATTGAATTTCCTTACCATTCCATGTCATTCCATTCCATGCCATGTAATTACTTGTTATTCCATGCCTTTCCATGACTTTCATTTCCATCCAATGTCTTTCCTTCTCATGTGATGACATGCCCTTCCATGCCATGCCTTACCTTATCATGTCATGCCTTTCCATGCCTTACCATACCTTGCCTCGCCTTGCCATGACATGCCATGCCATGCCTTTCCTTTCCATGCCATGCCTTACCTTATCATGCCATGTCATTCCTTGCATTTCCATGCCATGTCATGTCTTTCCATACCATGTCTTCCCTTGCCTTTCCATGCCATTCCATGTCTCTCCTTTCCATGACATGCCATGCCATGCCATGCCTTTCCTTGCAATGATTTTCCTTTCCATTCCATGCCATTCCTTTCCTTTCCTTTCCATGCCATGCCATGATATGCCTTTCCTTTCCTTTCCTTTCCATTCCATGCCTTGAATTGTCTTTCCTTTCCATGCCATGCCATGCCTTTCCTTTCTATGCCATGCCACCCCATGCCTTTCCTTGCCATGCCATGCCATGTCTTTCCCTTCCATGCCTTGCCTTTCCATGCCATGACATGCCATGCATGCCTTCCATTTCCTTGCCTTTCCATGCCATGCCTTACCTTTCCATGCCATGCCATGCCTTGCCTTTCCATGCCTTTCCATGTCATGCCATGCCTTGCATTGATTTTCCTTGTCATACCATGCCATTCCATGCCTTGCGATGTCTTGCCTTTCCATGTCATTCCATGCCATGCCTTGCATTTCCTTTCCTTTCCTTGCCAAAATATAGGTTGTTACATTTACAAATCCCTAGAACACAACTTGATATAAAATAGACTAATCCCTCCTTGCAAGTATTTTCATGTAGTTTCCCATTTTAACCTATACAACAATAAGCATATATCTTTCCATAACATTATGCAAGGAAAAATTCAAATCAAATTGTGGATTGCAATGAAACAAGTATCACAAAACAAGAAAAATTTCTTATCCCAAGAAAATAGCAACATTTTTTCTAGGGACGTAATACTTAAATTTATATCACAAATTTCCTTTCCATCCAATGAAGTGTTATTTCCATGCCATGCCTTTCCATTCCATGTGTTTCCTTCCCATGCCATGCCTTATATTTACATGCCATGCCTTGCCTTGTAGTGCCATGCAATATCTTCCATTGTCTTGCATTTCCATTCCATGGCATGTCTTTCCTTTCCATGCTATGCCATGCCATTCCTTTCCTTTCCATTCCATGCCTTGCCTTGAAATGTCATGCCTTGCATTTCCTTTACTTTCCATGCCATGCAATTCCATGCCTTGTCTTTCCATGATATGCAATGTCTTGTCATGTCACACCTTGCCTTTCCATGTCGTTTGTTTCCATGCTTTACCTTGCCATGCCATGCCATGTCATGTCTTTCCTTTCCATGTCATGCCATGTCATGTCTTTCCTTTCCATGCCATGCATTGCTTTTCCATGCGATGCAATCACATGCATTGCATTCCCTTACCTTTTCATGCCATGCCATGCCTTTCCATGCCATGCCATTCCTTCCTATGCCATTCCTTTCCATGCCTTGCATTTCCATCCCATGCCTTTCCTTGCAATGTCATTCCATGCCATGCCTTTCATTTCCTTTCCTTGCCTTGGCTAACTAAAATTCATCTAAAATGTACTTTCATTATGATATTCATAAAACTATTTGTTTTTTAAAAAATAATTATTTTCATAATTAGAGAGAATTTGTTTTCAAGTTAATTTAATAAAAAAATAATCGCATTCATATATCATACCTTTTTTTTCTTAAAAAAATAATGGTTGTACTAAAAGAACAAGTTTAATACCTAAAAATTACAGTCAACATATTCATTAAACATGAAATTCTACAACTTGTTATCCCATCTATCTGAGATAAAATACTTGCATGAGAATTTCAATGTCATAACATAAGCTCTCTTTATTCATATATCTTATGTATCTTCATAGTTGTAAAACATGGATTATCATAATTAATAGGATTATATTAGGCATATTTTGGATTTTATGAAAAAAAAACATAACTTCAAGGCCTTATATAAAATCAAAGAAATAAAAACTAATCTTTCAACCTAATAACTTTTATAACAAGACATAGCATGTAGACCTAGACCTACACCTACACCTTTTCATTTCTAGATTTGCTTAGCCATGTCATGTCATGTCTTTCCTTTCCTTTACTTGCATTTCCATACCTAGACCTAGACCTATACCTAGAGATTTCCTTGCCATGACGTGCCTTTTCATGCCTTATCTTCCCATGGTTTAGGTTGCAGTATAAGTCATGGTCTATGTCATGGTATAGGTCATGGTAATGGTGTAGGTGTAGGTATTTGTCTAGATGTAGGTTTAGTTCATGGTTTAGGTCTAGGTATAGGTCTATGTCATGGTCATGGTTTAGGTCTAGGTATATTTCCAATATATCCCTGAATGGATTGAGGAGGTGAGGTTCAACTTGTGATACAAATCAAACCATAAGTCGGATCGATGAAAAATCGGTTGCATTTGATCTAGGGAACTGAGTTTGAGCTTGTGGGGCCCTTCCACTATAATTTTTTTTCCTAGAAAAAAAATTGTTGCAGGATCTTCAGAACTAGGGTTTTTCTCAATGAGGCATAGTGAAAAGTTTGAATAAGAGGTTAATTTTCAAGAAAGTTATTCCAGGTGATTGTGTCTTGTGTGGTCATGTGGGCTAGTGAGGCCCCTATGTTGCCATTCTATTTCTCAGAAAAAACATTTGTTGCAGGATCTCTAAGACTAGGGTTTTGCTCAGTGAGGCATAGTTTAAATTCTGAACAAGAGGTCAATTTTCAAGAACACTATGTAGGGTGATTGTGGGTAGCATGGTCACGTGGGCATTAGCAAAAAAAAATGTAGGGGCTTACAAAACTCCATTATGCTGCTCATTGTGGATTTTATGCCCTCGAAGTAAATTGCCAACATGTCCCTAAATGGATTGAGGAGGCTATTTGCAACTCGTTATAAAAATCAAAACGAGACTTGGATGGATGAAACATCAGTTGCATTAGATATGGGGCACCAAGTTTCAGCTAGTGGGGCCCCTTCATTGTCGTTTCGTTGCCCGAAAAAGTGCTTGTTGTAAGATCTCATAGACTAGGGTTTTCCTCAATGAGGCATAGTGAAAATTTTGAATAGGAGGTTGATTTTCAAGAACATTGTACTGAGTGATTGTGGGTAGTGTGGTCACGTGGTCCTTGGCCAAGCATATGTGCATGAGCTTACAAAAATTCATTATCCTGCTGGATGTGGATTTTATGCCCCCATACCGAATTGCCAACATTTCCCTAAATGGCTTGAGGAGGTGAGTTGCAACTCACGATAAAACTCAAATCGGGACTCAAATGGATGAACCATTGGTTGTATTCGATTTGGGGCACCAGGTTTTAGCTAGTGGGGCCCCTCCATTGTCATTCTACATCCCAGAAAAGTATTTTTTGTAGGATCTTTGGGATTAGGGTTTATCTCAATGAGGAATAGTGCAAATTCTGAACAAGAGGTCAATTTTCAAGAATATTGTTTTGAGTGATTTTGGGTAGCATGGTCACATGGATGTTGGCCAAACAGAAGTGTGGGAGCTTACAAAACTCTGTTATGCTGCCGGGTGTGGAGTTTATGCCCCCCGGACCAAATTTCCATCATGTCCTTGAATGGCTTGAGGAAGCAAATTGCAACTCATGATAAAACTCATACCGAGACTCAGATGGATGAAACTTCGATTACATTGGATCTAGGGAACTAGGTTTCATATATTGAGTACCCTCCACTTTCATTCCATTTCCCAAAAAAACATTTGTTGTAGGATCTTCGGGACTAGTGTTTTTCTCAATGAGGCATTATGGAAATTCTAAGCAAGAGGTCAATTTTCAAGAACACTGTGCCAGGTAATTGTGGGTAGCATGGTCACGTGGGACAAAGAACCAATGATCTTATCTCTTAGTTTTACGATTTTATTATCTATGCTCTGCCCTATTTTCATTTAAATACTTTTGTCACCCACTCATCAAACTTCAAATTAATTTAATTTTGATTTTAGGAACAAAATTTTCCATCCCACACTCCAAGTCCCATCCCTGCCATTTTTCATTTTTAACAACACTATTGGCATGGACCTTAATTTTTTGTTCCTTTCATTTCCTTGCCTTGCCTTTCCATGCCATGCCATGCCATGCCTTTCCTTTCCATGCCTTGCCTTTTCATGCCTTTCCTTTCCTTGACTTTCCATGATGTGTCATGCCTTCCCTTTGAGATAGAAGATGTTGAGGAGTGTGCTTGGCACATAAAAATTCCTAGTAGGAACACATGCACGTTCCTGCTAGGAAAGGATGAGCACCCAACCTAAGGGCTAAGGCTTGAAATTGTTTTAAAGCATAGAGAAATGGTCAGAGCACTAAGATGTGGGTGTAAGGGTTTTCATGGGGAATTTAATAAGCAGTATATGCATAGTGTACTTAGGGCTCAAGTGTGGAGGGGGTTAAGGGTTGAGTATAGGTTATGCATAGGCTTAGATGGAGCTAGGAGGGTCTAGGTCAAGCTCTATATCATGGTCTAGGTCATGGTCATGGTATAGGTCTAGGTCATGGTCTATGTTAGGGACTTAACCTTCCTAACCCCTCAAATAGGTTGAATAATATATTTTCCATGTTATAAAGGATGATATTAATAAGGCCTAGTAATAAGGAACAATAGTTCAAATTCAAGAAGATCGAATTGAAGCTTCCGCTTCTAGAATGATCTTCCTCTAGATTTTTCTTTTGGTATATTGATTTAGTATAAATAGGAGTCAAGGGCATGAGAATTTGTTGGCTTGAGAATTATTGTAATAGAGCACTACTCTATTGCAGGTTTCCCCCTCAAATAGGTAAGTGCACATCGTTTCCTATCAATACAAGTATTATTTTGGTGTTGTGGTTCCTTATATTTTTTTATTTTGTTGTTATTCTTTGCAATATTATTGTTTTCTACTATTATAATAGATCTAGTACCTAACAAGTGGTATCAGAACAATTTCGTTGGAATGAATTGTGGGTTATTTGTTTTCATGGTAGAGGCATGTTCTAGCTTCTTAAAACTACAATAATATTTCATTCAACACATAAATACGGAATCAAAGAAACATACATTCAGGGAATACAGGAGGTTTTTAAGATCACATTATTGGACACCCTTGTAACCCTTGTTAGTACCCCTTCGAGTGGTAGTGCATTATAAAACATCTGTATATGAACTGGCCTAGGTATCATGAAACCATCCATAGATCAACCAATCGACCACCTAACTAATATAGTGCCACTGAGAAAAACACTCGAGAAGATACTCTCTAGTACCTAGGCAATTGGGTAGTACGGATAAGGGTATAGTCTAGCCCTGAGATACTGGGCTGTGTACTACTGTTCAACCCCGCACATATATTAGAGAGTTATAGCATAGGGAAAACCCCTGTTTGGTTGAACCCTGAAAAACCCTAACGTTTGGGGAAGAAACAAAAGAAACAAGATCTGTTGTCATGCAACCTTACCTTTTGCATTCTAGTTGCGAAATTCCTACACATTTTTTTCTGTTAAGAATTTGGGCATTTCAACACTGCAATATTATTGATATCAGAGTATAACTCCACAAGAGTGAAAAAACAAAATTAGGGCCTGCACACACCCTTATTTGAGATATATCCCATTGTATTCCTCTTTTCATCCTAATCATAATAATACCTATCATTTTTCAGCCTTTTTTTTCTCTGTGGTACTGACTTCCTCCTACCCCCCTTATTTGGGACCTACCCCATTGGATTCCCCTTTCTTCATTGATCATTGTGATATCCTTCACCCGTAACCCCTTTTCTATGTGGACCCACCCAAACCTTTCCTGTGCCCCCCTTTCACCATGTCTCACACCCAAAGCCAAGACCCTGAATCACGCCACACGGCCTTGTCATCTGATTTCTCCATGAACCAGAAAGAAGTGTGGAAAATCAATGCCAATATTACCATCACAAATTCCAACATACATTATGTCATAGACACAAAAATGGAAAACTTGAAGTAGGACATGACATAGGACCTATCTTCCCACATGGAATGCCAACTTGAATCCTTTTCTATCCATCTCTTCTCCAAAATGAATATTCCTAGAGACCTTACTTCATCTGACCAACCTTTTCACCCTGAAGATAATACTTCCTCCAATTCCCATAATTTTTTGTCCCATCAATTTCAGCATGACCTACACCTTCTTAGAGTGTATGTGAACAAATTTAATGGCTCAGATCCCATAGGCCAGGTCACCCAAATGGAACACTACTTCTCTTTGCATGGAATTACTGATGAGTTGGACACACTTCGTTATGATGTTCTCCATTTGGATCATGAACGGTGGAAATTATGTAAAAAGGAACACCAATGGTATCTGTCTTGGACACAATTTGTTTCAGAGATCTATGACCGCTTTGATACCAACAACCATCATTTAGGGCATTTGACCACATTGAAACAAACTATCCCAATGGAAGAGTATATAAATTCCTTTGAGAAATTTGATTTCATAACAAAGGGAATGACATATGAATTTTTTTGGGAATGATTTATCAATGGCCTCAAGGATGCAATATGTGCCCATTTCCTCATGGCTCACCTCCAAACTTGGTTGGAAGCTACAAAATGGGCCAACCACAACAATTTGTCTCATCTCAATCTACAGAAACACCTTTTATTCCTCTCCTTAAACTCACCCTTCCCACCTCTCCTACCACTCCCATCAAGATTCAAAAATTCACTTGGGATGAAATGGATGAATTCCAACTTAAGGGCTTTGTTATAATTGCGATGAAAAGTAATTTCTAGGGCAAAAGTGTAAGGAACACAATATTTTTATGGCTATATCTGAGGATATTTCTGAAGAAGAGGTAGATGTTTCTCATGTACCTGAGATACCCCCACCAGATGATCTTAATCAACCCTCTTCTCCACTATAAATGGAACCAATGATTTCTATGAATGCACTCACATGTTTCTCTACTCCCCAGACCCTCAAGTTAATTGGCTACATTAAGAACTAAAAAATCATCATTTTAGTTGACAATGGAAACAACCATAATTTTATTCATCACTGCATTTACCAAGAAGTCAATTTCTATATTCGTCCAGTTAATAATTTCCAAATCATGAATCTCAATGGGGATCCATGAAACGTGGAGGGTGTTGTGAAAATGTGCACCTCCAAATTGGTCAGTACCACTTGAAATCTCATATGTTTTCTATTGACATGGGAGGTTGTGACATTGTACTTGGTGTAGAATGTATACATACTCTTGGCCCTATCACCATGGATTTCCAGAAATTAACCATGCAATTCCAACAAGAGGTCTACCAACACTAGTTCCAAGGCATCATTGCAGGGTCACCAGAGATCATTAGTTCCCGCCAAATGGAAAATCTCCTCAGAAAAGGTTATTTTGGAATTATTTCCTAACTTCATTCCGTTCAAGTGGTTGAGACACCCTCTGTACATCCCAACCTCCAATATATCCTCTCCCAACACCAAACTATGTTTCAAACCTCCAACGTATTCCTCCTTCTTGATAGGTCCATGATCATTACATTCCTCTAGTTCCAAAAAATATTCCTTCAAATGTTCACCCTTATCATCATCCCTTCTCCCAAAATACTGAAATTGAGATGATTGTTCAAGAATTTCTTGAAGTTGGTGTCATCTGTGCCAATACCAGTCCCTATTCTTCTCCAATAGTCATGTATTGTACGGGCTAGTCGACCATGATGTCTATACCTAATGGTCGACTTAGAACCTATCGGTCGACTGGCATAGTTATAAGTAGACATAGGTTGAAGTCTCTCTTAACCGATCGACCAAGGAAGTTAAGTAGTTACAACTACCTGAAAGCGTTATAAATATATAAGCACACGAAGGCTCATATAGCATCATGTGAGAGGTTATATGTAATTGTAATGTATTTTATATCATATAATAAAATGATTTTTCTTTAAGCTCTCATTACTTGTGTATGTCTCTACTTATGTCTATGTGTATGCATGTATCTGTATGATGTCTATGTAAGGATCTACTGGTAACACTTCCTACTTTTTCCTAGATTACAACATGGGTTCCATTGTCAATAGTAATGAACTTGGGCATGTAGAAGTGTACATAAATTCTAACTATAAAAGACATATGTGAGTGGTGGGAGCACAAAATTGAGAACTACATCAGAAACTATGCAAGAAGGAATAACCTCTCACTAGCCAAAGCAAGGTCACAGTTCTTTTCAAAGACGCACGGAATATTTCTTGAAGTTATCCCAGAAGCATTGTTTCAACACATTAACAGATCAAGTGATGCGTAATTTGACACCCGACGAGAATCTAGGAATAAAGTTGACAAACGGAGGAAGAATGAACCTGCAGGACTGGATTGCAAGAATTATTAAAGATTATATTTTAGAACAAGCCATTGAAGATCAGACATCCCTCAACAAAATAAAATAAAAAATCGACACTGAATTGCACGATGTATTTTTTTGCACGGTTCCAAAACTTCTTCATAAATTCATCTTCGACAAGGGAGTCAGTGATATCCTTGAATACTGACCAATATTAGGAACACCATTACCAAATAAAAACTCCCAAGAAAAAGATGAAAAGTGGGACAGATTTCTTGACACAAAGTGCAAAGATAAAAGAGAAGCATGTGATTAATTCTTGAAGAAATAAATATGGCCAACACTCATGACTTAGATTAAGTTGCGTCAGCAATGGGGGGTCGGTCAAAATTGTGAGATGACATGAAACAAGAAGTAGTGTTTCCCAAGCTTAAATGTTATCAAGAGGGAAGCAAGCCCATAAACAATCCACAGATATCCAAAAAATAGAATGGGATAAAAGACAACAAAAAAGAGAAGAACTTTGTAACTAGTGGAACAAACAAAAGTCGAATAGAAATATGTCTAGGGAGGGTCATCCTGACAGAGCGTGTGAACAGTCTGAGTCATATAGATATTGACTAGAGTTGGAAACAACAACAATCATGGAGACACCCGACATAAGTAGTGATTCACTACTAAACATCCATCAACTTGTTGACGAACTAGAAAGTATGGATTACAAAGAATCTAGACCAGCTTTATGTATGTCTCCCACACTAGAAACCAGTCCAAAATAAGAGAATTTATCCAACAAAGGATGTAGATCAAAGACCAATCTGCAAGATTATGGTACAAAACGAATGACCTGGGAAACCTACAGGATCCATGGATTATCATGCCAAAGTGAAATGAAGTCGACAATATGATCATCCAAATCAAGGACCTCACTGACTCGAATCCCCTGCCACATGTAATCTTGAGAGAAGAAATTAACTATAGTCTGGAAGCAAATCAACCTTTGGAACAAAAATTAGTCAAATATAAAGATCAAATTTATCAAACTTAGGATGCATTTTCTATACTCGATAATAAAAAAATATTCCTTGAGTGTCATCCATTTTCAGACACAGACAAAAATTGACCAGAATATTCGATAGCTCAGTCAAAAGAAGTAGTATCTCAAACACCAAGAAAACTGAGCATTCTTACCAAGAAAATCAAAATGGGATTCAACCACATCCCCATTTACAAAGGAGAGGAAGACCCAAAACACCATTGGTTTGTATGTGAAAATTTTGGGGATGTAACTGATATTACAAATGAGGATAAGAAAATTTATTAGTTCAGAGTTGTGTTCTGCCACCGCGTCTTAACATGGTTCATGAACTACACGAAAAATAAAACTTGTTCAAAGGAAGAAATAAAGAATATTTTTTTAACATTCTTTAAAATTAAGGACATCACACATCTGGCAGCCCAAAAGTTAAAAGAATTCAAACAAAGACTAGGTGATTTGATAAGAGAATATGACAAAAGATTAAAATATCTCCTAAGTCAAATCTCGACAATGATCGATCATAACTTGCCAGTCTAGAGGTATGTCGCTGGGAAACTGCTAGGAATACAATATTCACTATGCTTATACGAGATAACCAACTATGAATACATGCTATATAAGGAACAATGAGTAAATTCGGATGATGATAGCCTGTCGAATTCCTCGACGATGGAGAGACTTGATGAAAAAATAAAAAAATTACAACAAATAATAAAAAATTATCTATACGACGCAATGAAATATGGTGCACCAGATGCGCTGGGGATGGAAACAAAAACGATAATTGTCCCCTAAATGAGTGCACACAAACAACATACATCCATCGAGTACAAGCCCAGAAATACTATAATATATGTGAATGCCTAACTAATCATATTATACAATATTGTCCACATAATCTAAAAAACACGAAGTGGTGCCACATATGTGAAGATTCCAATCACCAAACATCATAATTCCATCTAAATGTTGGAAATCATAATAATATATTGACATAATACCACACAGAAACCACCAACCAGGAAAACAACTATGGTCGAAGAGATGATTACTACAGTGGTCATGGTTGACTTCTAGGAGGCCAACGTGGATTTGGTGGTCGAGGTCGACGTCAAGGAGGCCAACACAGATTATTTTAACCGCTGTAAAAATGATCAAAACAACACAGATTGTCCTAGAAAAGAAAAAATTGATCTGAATTTTTGCAACATATGTGGCATTGCATATCACTCTTTAGATGACTTCTCGATAGTACTCAAAAAAATTATACTAGGAAAAACTATGAATCTACTACACACAATATCCAAGGAAGAGGTGTGGAACTCCAAAAACTTACATATTGTTACAAGGTCAGGTGCAGGATGAGATATTCACACTCCACCACAAAATTACCAAAGAAATAAGGATAACAACTTCCCAGACCTGAATAAAGAAGATAAAATCATGAGAGAAACTCTTAAATTCTTCAAGAATTCCACAGAAGATCAACAAAATCCAAGAAGTTGAAATGAAAACACCGTCTAGGAAATTTTGCAACTCCTCAAAGAAAAAAATTTGATAGGTAGGTTGTTGGACCTACTTAACATACTGTGAGAATAAAAATGTGGTCAGAAATTGACCAAGGATGCAAATCACATCTCTTATAACATAAAATATTATGACCCACAAGTTGACTTAGAGATTGAGGGAATGGTGGTCAATCAGGTGGTCAATTATTTTGGATTGCACGTCAATATTTAACCACTAGAAATATGGGTATGAATGGGCCGACCCAACCTAGCACCCACAATGAATTATCTTAAGTTAGCCGGTCAAATATTAATAGAAGCAATTGGAATATTGAGAAATATCAACACACAAATTATGGGAATATCGACTTCGGTCTAATTCAAGTTGATCGACCTTATCGAAGGAATTATAGCATATGCACTTCTTGTCATTAGACCATGGGGTCAACGAATGAAAAAAATTATCTCCCTGAAAAGAGATATAATTAAATTAAAAGTAAGTGGGAGAAAAATAATTATTCCCCTGGATCCAAAGGAAGAAAAACCATGGATGGAGATGTGGGATGAAGATTAAAAAGCCAAATTTCTATATTAGATAAAAAACAAACAAAATGATTCTATACAACTGATCGTAGAAGGAGAAATTTTGAGAGAATCCCCCATGCGGTCAGACATAATTTTGACTCTGCCTTATACAACTAGAAAATAGAAAATTACGAAGCACATGCGAAATATTTTTGGTCTATTGAAATTTTTCCAAAGAAACATACTAAGATGTGCTACTCGATCCAGGCTATACCAAAATTATATGAAAAATAACTCAACAAAATCACACTCTGATTCCAACCGACAATCAGATAAGAAAACATGTGCAATACATTGAACGACATACCCCTTCGACCCATGTAGAAGAGGTAGGAAAATCCATAGGTGATCAAGGAAGGACACAGAGCCTTGTGGAAACTTTCATAGGCCACGATGCAAGATGGTGGGAAACACATTCCCCCTGATTACAAACATGGAAGAATATGTTGAAATACTTCATTGAAATATTCAGAGACAAGAAGTTTTCCAAAGATGCAGATATTCCCACATTCAAAATTGGCTACGACCCAACAAAACATATTCAACGTTGTGAAAGAGAATGATGAAGAATAGGATATAATAATGAAAGGGTATGGCCCCATATGTTTCGAATTACATTAGATGAGATACCAATAAAATTGTATAAGATTGAAGAAGCATGCAACCACACTTCAAACTTGTTTGAAATCAAAGAAAATTCGGCACAAGACTTCAAATTTAATCTAGTAGAGGAACACCTGAAATATGCATCAAACCAAATAAAAATATTTTTAGAAATTCCTTCACCAGCTGTATAGAAAGAAAAATAAAAGATATCGGTTGATGGAGGATCGACATCGAGTTGCAATAATGTGTTGGTAGAAAGCAAGGAAATCTCGATTGCACAGAGGATCGACATGGAGAATATAAAATGGCCAGGACAGAGCTTCCAGTGGAAGAAAGACCATCCAACACTGCAGAATCATGTGAAGTCAATATTAAGTATAGCCAAAAAACACAAAGAAGACCAGGAACAACCCGACTTCCTAAAAATATTTACAAAAATTGAAGAAGGCGAGTGCCATATCGACGAAGCAAAACCACCAGAATGGATGGACATGGAAATAAAAACAAAGGAATTCAACATATCAAATGATGGTCGACCAAAAATGGTATGAATAGGTGACTATTTGTCTGACAATAAAAAACCCAACATAGTCAGTCTACTAAAAGAGTATCAAGATGTATTTGCATGTGACTACACGGATTTGAAAGGACTTGTAGAGGAAATGGGTGAAATACAGATTGACCTTATTCCAATATCAAAACCAATAAAACAATGACCATACAAGTTAGCGCATAAATATAAACTGATCATTCAAAAATAGATCGAAGGAATGCTACAAGAAGGAATTATTTGTCCTATCGATAAGGAAGAATGGGAAATTCCCATGGTGGTGCAACCAAAGAAACATGATCCAAAGAAATTAAGAATTTATGTTGATTTCCAAGGACTCAAGAAACAGACTGTGACAGATCCATTCCCCACCCCTTTCGCTAACAAAGTCATAAACTAAGTCATTGGTCACAAATTTTATTAATTTATTGATAGGTTCTCAGGATATAACTATGTGCGAATAGCAAAAGAAGATCAGGAAAAAAAAATATTTATGTCAGAATTTGGATCTTTTTCCTACAGAGTAATGCCATTCAGACTGAAGAATGCACCAATTTTGTTTCAAGAATAGTGTTCAAAGCATTTCAAGAGTATATCTACAAAACCATGGTTTTATACTCCGATGACTGGACAATCTATAGTCTATTCAAAAATCACATACAATGGCTTCAACTTATGCTAGAACACTACAGACATATTCAACTATCATTAAACATTAGAAAATGCATATTTTCCACACCTATTGTAATCCTGCTAGGACATGTGGTATGTAAATATGGGGTAAAGTTCGACATGGCTAAGATGAAGATTATCCTTGATCTAAAACCACCCATGAATAAAAAACATATCAAAATTCTACTAGGTCATACTAGCTATTATAGAAAGTTTATACGCCACTACTCAGACGTCAACTTCCCAATGGATGAGCTCTTATGAAAATATGTTGAATTCAAATGGATCCAAGACTGCCAAGAATCCTTCAAATTTTTAAAGAAGAAGTTGGTTGAAGCACCCATTCTCAAATTCATAGTTTGGTCGAGAAACTTTCATGTCCATGTTGATGCATCCAATGTAGTTGTCGGGTCAGTTTTATCTCAGCCATATGATGACACAATGGATCACCCAAATGCGTATGCAAGTCAGAAAATGAACAAAGTAGAAAGAAACTACTCAACTACGGAAAGGGAATCCTTATCAATTATTTTCTCTCTTCAAAAGTTTCATCACTATTTACTTGCAAATCCCTTTACATTTTTTACAAACCATCAAGCATTGAAACACTTAGTCAATAAACGAATTCATAAAGGCAATATTTGTTAGTGGTTACTATTATTTCAAGAATTTGAATTTGATGTAATCATACGACCAAGGACAAAGAATTTATGACCCGACCACCTTTCATGATTAGAAATAGGAGAAAATACGACAGGCATCGACAATGACCTTCCATATGCACACTTATTTAGAATTGAAGTTGCACCTAAAGATTTATAAGATATTTACAATTTCTTAGAAGAAGGAAAGGCCCCGAAGGACCTCCCAATAAAATAAAATAAAATTCTTGCCATGAAAGATGCACCGTTCACAATCATTAACATATACTTATACAAAATCAGAATGGAATATGTTTTGAGAAGATACATGCTATAACATGAACGAGAGGATATAATTAATGAAGCCCATGTAGGAGTATCCAAAGGACATTTTTAGGCCAACACAACAGCTAGGAAGGTACTACAAGCAATCCTATGGTGGTCGACTTTGCATAAAGACTATCACGATCAAGTTAAAAATGTGATAGTTGTCATAGAATTAGACGACATTTATGGAAAAATGAAATGCCAATAAGTTCAATAAACTCTAATCGAGCTTTCGAAATCTAGGATATAAACTTCATCAAGCCATTTCCACAGAAGGAAAGAAGAGTTGGTGCAAGGTACATCATTACTTCGGTCGAGTATGTAACCAAGTGGGAAGAACATGAGACATTCAAATCTTGTACCAAAGAGGTAGCAAGTAAATTCATCCATGAAAACATAATTACAAGGTTTGGTTGTCCTCTAACACTAATAAGAGACCAGGGAACTCACTTTGTGAATGAAATGGTTAAACTTCTACTAGAACAAATTTTAATCGTCCATAGAAAAATGACAACCTATAACCCAAAATAAAACAAGGTAGTTGAATATTTTAATAAAACATTACACAATGGACTCACAAATTTCTACGACATAAATAAATATGGTTGGGATGATAAGATTCCTGCAATCCTCTGAGTGTATAGATCATAATTCAAAAGATCATCTTGGAAGACTTTGTTCAAGCTAGTCAATGGCCAAGAAGTTGTTATCCCGCTACAATTTTTGGACTAATTCCGACAGGTTCGCAGCTATAGAAAAATTTGATGAGAGCTAAAACATGAACGACCTACTATACCAACCAAACAATATGGAAGAAGAGAGGTTAATATCCATCCATCACCAAGAGGTTCAGAAGAAACAACAAAAGGTGTGGCATGATCGTCACTTAAATAAAAAGGAGATAAAAGAGGGAGACTTAGTCTTACTGTATGATAGTCGCATAAAAGGAAAACCTATAAAATTGGAAACAACATGGATGGGGTCATATGTGATTGTAAGATCTTTGTCCCCACAGAGCCTTATATAACACAAGCTAAAATGATGAATAAAAACATATTATATCATGTACAGTTTAATCATAACTTAAAATCATTTATTATTCAGCATAAATTAGATTTATTAACAACATGTAAATAAACTTACGTAACAACCACATAACACCACATATTCATGAAAATACATAAATAAAAATACCTCAGTCTGATGCTAAATTCCTGATCTATGGTTGTCCTCTCTGTTGCTCTGCCCAAAACTGAATCTTCCTCCCTGCCAACTAGGAACAGAGCCTGTCCAGCTCCCTAGCTCCAGGATTCAATGAGGATTCCTGGCCCCTGAGCCCAAAACTCCCAGCAACTTGGTGCACCCCTATAACAATCCACCCAAACTCCAAAACTAGAAAAAATATCCAACAGAAAATGAAGTCCTCCTCCTGCAATAATGCTCCTTTCTCAAAATTTCATAATAATCTCCCGAAGGCCTTTTCCCAGTCATATCCTCCACCCATTCACCGACTCCTACCCCCCCCTTTAATGCCACCCACGTTATCGCTCCATTTAATACCTTATCCCTCCACTTAATACCTTATCCCTCCACTCAATGCTTCATCCCCCTGCATACGTAAAGTTTTATAATAAAGAATTAAAAGTTATTAAGTGTTTAATTCTTTATTCTAAACATTAAATGTGTTAATCAATAAATTAATTAATTAATCAACATATATTAAATAATAAGTAATTAATTAATATTATTAATAAATAATCATTATTTAACTAATACACATTAGGACAGTTAATTATTTAATTAATTATACTTGGTAAATATTAAGTAATCATTTGGCTAGGGTTGTTACATACACCCACCCTTCAAGAAACTTTGTCCCGAAGTTAAAGTATTTTATGATACAAGGGAAAAGAAACATGGTTCACACATTCATAACAAATAACCGTCATTATTAGT
>SNQJ01S0015481.1:40408-50962 GCA_010110895.2 Picea sitchensis | reverse complement strand
ACAATTAATTATTTAATTAATTATACTTGGTAAATCTTAAGCAATCATTTAGCTAGGGTTGTTACAGTCATGGAAGATATTCGATAGACTAGAGTGATCCAACTTAGAACATTATTGGGGAAACCATTTAAGAAAGTAATTAATGGTGCCTATTTAAAAAAGTATCAGGCACAAAAGAAAATAACTTTGTTGGCAAATTATAGTAAGGAGTTTCCAATAGGAACCGACTAAACTAATTAATCATACTTATAAAAAAATAACCTTGCTTAAAACTAATAAACAAAAACAAAAGTTAGAAAAATTCAAGTATAGAAAAATGAAAAGGTTAAGTATTTAAAGAATATCCATAACACTAAAGGAAAAGAAACAATAAAGTAAAATGGAGAGAGAAAGAAACCCTTGGTCAGGCCCAAGACAAAGTAGTAGAATATATTTTCAATGTTCTACACCATTGACCGACTTAAGACAAATACTCATAAGAAAAGAATCAAGTGAAATGATCAGTTTGGGAGAAAGCGAGCTGGTTCAAGTGAGCATAGATCAGGTGAGCGAAGATCATATGAGTAAAAACCAAGAGAAGATGAATCAAATTGTCATGAAAAAATATGACACCATTCAGACTCAGTAGAAATTATAAAAATGAATGAACAAACAAACCATCACCGACATCGACTAAGAGATAAAGTCAGAAGCGCAACAAAAGGCTCAAAAACAAGGCAAGTTTTTGATAGAGCCACCGCGAAGCCATTGCAAATATCGATGAAAAATATCCGGGTAGCGAAGATGGAGGAAAAATATTGGAGCAAGCACTGGATAAATCTCACGGGCAATGGAGGAAGGAAGTTGGAAGGAAAAATTGAATTCCTGGAAAAAGCAGGAATCTGACATATCCTTGTAGCCCCATAAGTAGCAGACATGGGTCGATGGAAAGAAGAAGTGATAAAATTTATTGTTATTCAGTATCATTAAGGATACCTTTGGTTATATGAGCCTATAACAATAACTAGAAGACTCCTCTACCGAATCTTGGGAAACCCAAGGGTAGGGGCCAAGGTACCCAAATTGGCCAATACTAATGACTAGATGCAGTTTTTAATGGGGTCAGTAACAACCATAAAAACCCCCACTTGCTCGGGACAAGCAATAATTTGAGGTAGAGGGAGATGTTGTAGTGGCTAGTTGACCATGACGACTAGACCCAACGATTGACTTAGAACCTGTTAGTTGACCGGCATAGTTATAAGTAGAAGTCGGTTGGAGTCTTTGTTAACTGACCGACCGAGGAAGTTAAGTAGTTATAACTGTCTGAAAGAGGTATAAATATATAATCACATGAAGTCTCAAATATCTTCATGTGAGAGGTTATATTTAATTTTGTTGTATTGTATATCATATAATGAAAGGAATGTTCTTTAGGCTCTCATTACTTGTGTATGTATCTACTTATGTCTATGTGTATGCATGTATCTGTATGATGTCTACGTAAGGATATACTGGTAACACTCCCTACTTTTCCCTAGATTACAACATCATGGTACTCAAGAAAGAATGTACTTGGTGCATGTGTTTTGATTTTCAAGCTCTGAACAAACTCACTATCAAAGACAAATTTCCCATTCATGTCATTGATGCCATTTTGGATGAATTAAGTGGTGCTCAATATTTTACCAAACTTGACCTCCACTCTCACTATCACCAGATTCACATGAAAGAAGAAGACATTCCCAATACTGCATTCATAACTCATGAGGGTCACTATGAGTTCTTGGCTATGCCATTTGGCCTCTATAGTTCTCCCTCCACTTTTAAAAGTCTCATGAATCATGTATTTCGTCGTTTCCTCCTTCATTTTGTCTTGGTTTTATTTGATGATATTCTCATCTATAACAAATATTGGCAAGCCCATCTTTCCCATGTGGATCAATTTCTCTAGCTACTGTCTCAACAAAAAAATTTCCTTAAGCAATATAAATGTTCTTTTGGAGCCTCCGAAGTTGAGTACCTAAGAAATATTGTCGACAAGGATGGTGTCAGGGTGGATCAAAATAAAATTGAAGCTATTCAGGATTGGTCGTTCCTAAAAAATATTAAAATTCTACGTGGATTCCTAGGTTTGATGGGATGTTGTCCCAAGTTTGTTAATAATTATGGAAAAATTGCATCTCCCCTCACAACATTCCTTAAAAACAATTCTTTCAATTGGACTCAAGAAGCCGACCATTCCTTCCAAGATTTGAAAGAGGATGTGTGCACTACTCTAGTTATGGCTCTCCCTGACTTCAAAAATACCTTTGTACTGGAGTTCGATGCCTCGGGGAAAGGAATTTGGGTTGTCCTCATGCAATATGGTTGACCTTTGGATTTCACCAACAAAAACATTTATGAGAACCATTTGGGCCAATCCACCTATGAAAAGGAAATGTTGGTTATTCTTCATGTTGTGGATCTATGAAGTCCTTATCTCTTGGGGAAACACTTCCAAATAAAAACTGATAATCAAAGACTCAAGTATTTTTTGGAACACATATTTTCTTCACTGGAGAAATTAAAATGGGTAACCAAGCTATTTGGATATGATTATGAGATCATCTAGAAAAAAAGAAAATAAAATGTTGTGGCTGATGCCCTTTCCAAGAAATATGAAGAAGACGGGTCCAGTTTTTCCCTCTCTTTCATTGTTGTGGATTGGCTTCAGATGGTTTTCCAGGAATGGTTGCAAGACCCCAAACTTCAATACTGATCCAAACACTATAGCGGGATCCTCAAGATTCTCTAGGGTACTCGTGGCACCAATACAAGATTTGTTATAAAGGTATTTTGTATTTAACAAATAGTTGAACCTTAAATCCATTGTTCTCTATAAGTTTCATGCTTCACCTACAGGTGGGAATTCAGGTTTTACCAAAACCTATGAACGGGTCAAACATTCTTTTTTGTGGGATGTTATGAAACAAAAAATTCACACATTTTTGGATAAATGTGATACCTTTCAACACAATAAGGGAGAGAAATTCAAATCTCTAGGAACACTCCAACCGCTTTCGATCCCACTTAATATTTGGACATATATTTCTATGGACTTGATTGTTGGGTTACCTAAATCAGGAAATAAGTCAGTCATCATGTTAGTAGTGGATCATCTTTCGAAATATATTCATTTTTTTTTATCTTCAACACCCATTCACAACCTCCACCATGGCTCGAATGTTTATGGATAATATCTTCAAAATCCATGGCATGCCTCATTCTATTGATTCCGACTGTGATCCAACTTTCACCAACACTTTCTAGCAAGAATTGTTCCGACTCCACGGAACCCAATTTCTTATCAGCACAAGATATCATCCTAAAACTAATGGACAAACTAAAGAAGTCAACAAGTGTTTGGAAACCTATTTGAGGTGTTTTTCATATGATAGAAAAAATCAGTGGGTTCAGTGGTTACCCCTTGTTGAATGGTGGTACAACACTTCTTACCACACTTTCACTCACATCACTCCCTTTGAAGCAGTCTATTTAAACAAATCACCTTCAGTTGTATCATACATGCATGATATCTCCAAGGTTTAGAAACTGGACCAAAATATTATAGTCTGCATGGCCATCCTCCATATTCTCAAAAAACATTTGGTCATGGCTCAGAATCACTTCAAACAAAAAGAATATCAGGTCGATTCTAAATGTGAATTTGCTAAAGGGGGCCAGGTGTTTATTCATATGAAACCTTATAAACAGACTTCACTCAAAGCCCAACATTATCAAAAAATATCCCCCAAATTCTATGGTCACTCTAATATCCATACTATTTTTCATATTTCCTGCTTAAAGAAAGTGTTCAGTGCTAGGTTTCATAATCATAGCATTCTACCTGAGTTGGATGAAGAAGCTTGCATTTGGTTGTAGCCACAAGAAGTCTTCAACTAGTATGAGCATCGTCTCTGCCAGTGCACTATCAAGGAAGTTTTAGTTCAGTGGGAGGACGCATAGCTAGAAGATGCCACTTGTGAGTCGACTACCATTCTACAACAATTTCCTCATATCAAGCCTTGAGGACAAGGTTTATTTTAAGGGGGAGGGAGTGCTAGGGACCTAACCTTCCTAACCTCTCAAGTATAATAATATATTTTCCATGTAATAAAGGTTGTTATTAATAAGAAATAGTAATAAGGAAGAAGAAGTCAAATGTAAGAAGACCTAATAGAAGTTTCCACTTCTAGAAAGACATTCCTCTAGATTGTTATTTCGGTAGATAGATTTAATATAAATAGGAATTGAGGGCATGAATTTTTTTTGTCTTGACAATTATTGTAATAGAGAATTGCTTTGTTGTAGGTTTCCCACTCGAAGAGGCAAGTAAACATTGTTTCCTATCAATAAAGGTATTATTCTGGCATTGTGATTCCTTATATGTTGTTGTTATACTATTATTCTCTGCAGTATTTATGTTTTTTGATAGTATAATAGATCTGATACCTAATAGTCTAGGTCTAGATCTAGGTCTATATCGTGGTCTGGGTCATGGTATAGGTGTAACTCTAGGTCTATGTCATCGAATACATCATGGTCATCATATAGGTCTAGGTCATGGTCTATGGTCTAGGTCATGGTATATGCTCTAGGTCTAGGTCATGGTCTATGGTATAGGTCATGGTATATGCTCTAGGTCTAAGTCTAGGTATTTCCATTATTTTCAATGTCTAGTGATTGCTATGTCTAGGTCCAAGTCTAGGTCTTGACATGTCTAGGTCAAGGCCATGTTTTTCCTTGCAATGTACCAAAATTTCTATAGTATGTGAGAGTCTCAGAAAGAGAGAGGGGAATACATATAGCATGGTAGAGAGAGAGTGTATGAGAGTGAGAGGGAGGAAGACATAGAGGGCATGGAGAGAGAGGAAGAAAGAGACTGTGAGGGGGGAGAGAGGAAGACAAAGAGTGTTGGTTTTGGAGCTTGATTATATTCCTTATTCAAATGTTTGTTTCATCCATGCTTGGACCCCATTCCCTAATGGGGGGGTGTGTGGGGTATTTCCCCCCCACAACAGTCACCAGGGGGGTTCAGGGGGGCTAGAAAAAAGTTTTGTAGTCCTCCCTCATGAAATATTGGGAAAAATTTCCTTGTAAAATATTTTAATTTCGTAGTCAATCTGGACCATTCATTATAAGGTCGCAGATCTGACACTAGATTTTATTTTAGGGTTTTTTTCCCTAGAAGGAAACCCTATTTTATGAGGGAATTGTATTGCAGCTATGTATGTGTGGGATTATTGTATTTTGAGAGAGGGGATTGTGAGAGAAAGAAGATGAAGTTACAATGGGTGAGTTGTAGGCTGTATCCCTTCATTTTGATGGATAATAAAAAGGAAGGAACTGGGAATTTCTCTAGTGGACATAGCCCACACTGGGTGATCCATGTATACCTATGCCTTTATTGTATTATGTATCTTCTATGTTTTATTTCCACATTTGTTTTATTTTATTGCTCCACGATTGTATTTTTCTAAAAACTAGTATCACAACATAAGGTAACTTGTAGGAAAAGAGGGTTCTTGGTTCAAGTGGGAGCAATGTTGAAAGATGGAAAGTTTAGAGTCAAGAAATTTAACGACCAAAAATACTAGTTATGGAAGATGCAGATGGAATAGTATTTATATCATAAGGATCTATTCCTATCCTTGGGTGGAATAGAAAAGAATATGAAGACCATGAAGGATGAAGGATGGGAGGTTCTCGACAGAAAGGCACTAAGAACGATATGAATGAGCCTGACAATGTTGGTGGCTTTAAATATTTCAAAAGAAAATACAACGAAGGAGTTGATGGATGCATTGGATAAACTATATGAAAAACCCTCGGCATCCAAAAAGGTATTTCTAATGAAGAGATTATTTAATATGAATATGTCAGAAGGTGGGTCTATTGTAGATCATTTAAATGAATTTAATATGGTTACTAATCAACTAATTTCTGTAAAAGTGGACTTTGATGAAGAGGTCAGGGCTCTTCTAATCTTGTGCTCATTTCTAGAAAGATGGAATGGATTGTTCATAGTTGTAAGTAACTATGTCTCTTCAAACACTCTAAAATTTGATGATGTTGTTGGTGTTATCCTTAGCGAGGAAATGCAACAGAAAAATACATGTGAGACATCAGGTAATGTGTTTAACATGGAGAATAGGGGAAGACAAAAGGATAGAGGAAATGGCCCAAGGAACCACAAGAATTATAGGAAGGGAAGATCCAAATCCAGACTGGAAAATATAGAGTTTTGGAATTGTGGGGAGAAAATACATCCGAAGAAAGACTTCATAGCTCCAGAGAATCAAAGAGATGGACAACATAAGAAAAATCGAGAAGAAAATGTAACAAGTGACGTGTTACAAGATATTTTGATTCTTTCTATAGATAATATTTCTGAGTCTTGGGTAATAGATTCAGGGGCTTCATTTCATGCCACACTCCATAGGAAACATTTTTTAGATTATGTTCAAAGTGAATTTGGACAGGTTCATTTGGGTGATGATGCACCATGAAGAATTGTTGGAATGGGTAAGGTACAAATAAAGAAAAAGAATGGAAACCAATGGTTGTTGAAAGAGGTAAGACATGTTCCATCTCTAAGGAAAAATCTAATTTCAACCGGGCAATTGGAAAGTGAAGGTTGTATATCTATATTTATAGATAAGGCGTGGAAGGTCACCAAAGGATCATTGGTGATAGGAAAAGGAGAAAAGGTAGGTGCATTGTATTTCTGTACTGGTAATATTGATTCTTCTATCTCTTTAGCTTCTACAAGAGTGTATACAACACTTTGGTATCATAGGCTTGGACACATGAGTGAGAAGGGGATGGAGATACTTCACAAAAGGAATTTGTTGCCAGATCTTAAACAATTTGATTTGGATTTCTGTGAGCATTTTGTTTATGAAAAATAAAAGAGAGTCATATTTCTCATAGTCAGAAAAGAAAAGAACATCGAAAGGTTAGAGCTTGCGCATACAAATGTATCACCTCTTGGTGGCTCTCATTATTATGTTACTTTTATTGATGATGAAACTAGAAAAACTTGGGTTTATTGCATTAAAACAAAATCTGATGTTTTTTATACTTTTAAGAAATGGGAATATTTGGTTGACAATGAGACAAAAAAATGGTTGGAGTGTCTCAGATCAGACAATGGAGGTGAATATTTTAGCAAGGATTTTGATGATTATTGTTCATACCATGGGATTTGTGGAGAGAAGAAAGTTCCAGAAACACCACAAGAAAATGGTGTCTCAGAAAGGATTTGCAAGACAATCATGGAGCATGCAAGGAGTATGAGATTGCATGTTGGGTTGCCCTTACAGTTCTGGACAGATTTTGTAGATATTGTTATTTACTTAATAAACATAGGACCTTCAAGCTCTTTGGATGGTGGAATTCCAGAGGAGGCATGGATAGGTAAAAAGGTAAACTATTCTTTTTTCAAGACTTTCAATTGTGAATAAGTTGTCCATATTGATAAAGAAAATAGAACAAAGCTTGAGGCAAAATCTAAGAAGTGTAACTTTATTGAATACGGTGTTAATGGTTTCGATTATCTCTTGTGGGATTATGAAAATCACAAAATCATTAGAATTAGAGGTGTCATATTCAATGAGAAGGTCATGTACAAAGATCATTTACGGGGAAAGAAATAGGAAAAAGAAAAACCAGAATACATAGTGCTTGATGAGATCACTAAAAAAGAATTTCCAAAGGTACCAAAAAATCAAAATGTACAACAATAGGAGCAGTAAATACCTCAAACTCGTGCAAGTGTTGTTAGAATATCTACCAATTTAAGTATACACCCTGAATGATAATCTCCTTAATTGTATTATTTATTTTTGACTGATTCTGGTGAACGAGAAAGTTATGAAGAGGAAATGCAGGTAGAAACTAAAAAGAAGTGGGAGTAAGGAATGAAAGAGGAAATGGAATCCTTGGTAAATAACTAGACTTGGGACTTGGTTCAGTTTCCTGCAGGAAAAGGAGCATTGTAGAATAAATGGGTTTACAAATTGAAGGAAGAAGATGGAGGAAAAACATGGTACAAGGATAGACTTGTTGTGAAGGGGTTTGCAAAAAATAAAGGTATATATTTTGATGACATATTTTTGCTTGTTGTTAAGATGACTTCAATTATGACTATTTTAAGTCTTGTGGTAGTAGGAGATTTTCATCTTGAACAATTAGATGTAAAAACAATTTTTCTCCATGGGGATTTGGAGGAAGATATTTATATGCAGTAGCCACAGGGGTATGAGGTCAAAGGAAAGGAGAATTTGGTATGCAGGTTGAAGACGAGGTTGTATGGCCTAAAGAGAGCTCCAAGGAAGTGCTATTTGAAGTTTGATAGGTTTATAACAAAACAAGGTTATATTAGATGTCATTTTGATCACTGTGTTTATTTTAAAAGGCTAGAAAATGAAAACTATATTATCTTTCTATTGTATGTAGATGAAATTCTTGTTGCAGGGTCTAATATGTAGGATATAATTATGCTCAAGAAGAAATTATCTAATTCATTTGTGATGAAGGATTTGGGTGCTACAAAGAAAATCATTTTGTTTTATCTTCATATGAGATATGATCGATATATTATTACAATAATGAGTGTTCCATATATAGGGAACATATGGTGACCATCCATGAAAGGATGCATCCCTTGAATAATCAATAATTATTTATTATTATCAGTTACTTATTATATATGATATTTAATAATCAATAATAATATTATTAATTATTATTCTCAGATAATTTCTTCTCGATGTTGTCCAAACATTAACACTCTCTCTCAACGAGGGAGACATTCTGCATCATGCCAAGATTGCATTTGAAGTATACAAAATTCACCCTAGACTCATGACACTTTTATGTCGGTGTTGAGAGACATCTCTCTCCCACCTGAACTGAGGATAAACTCTTTCTGTGGATCTCCCTCTGAGCCAATTAACTCTCTCTAATATCATGCTCACTCTGGGTCCGCATGTAATAGCATATAACATCTTGAATATTTATTATTCCTTTTCAAAACACCATGACTAGGAAAAATACCACACCAGGATTTTTCACCACAAGTACAAACCTATGAGTGAATGCCAACCGGATGCTAACTGACATGTGGAAAGAACTTCAAGCACCTTGAGTCCATATTGTTATTTTTCATGATCAAGGAAGGACTATGTCTAGGCCCATTTACCACAAGTTCACCTTTATGATAAATGTATCATATCTCCCTTGGAATGCAACCCAATCTCGGAGAAGGTTTGTCCAATGTTGAAACATCAACACTCCCTCTTAGATATGGAGGTATCTTCCTATAGTAGTACATAACTACTATCCAAAGACACATAGTCTCTGCCAGTGGTACAGAACCACCATAGTAGCAAAAGGTTTGTAACACATGGCACTCCCATGTGGACTTATATAGCCTACTCCCTCTAGGAATAGTTAGGATCAATGCCCCATAGTGTGTAACGTCAAGGTCAACTCCCTTGACATGTACTCATGTGCTCTCCATAAGGGGCATTGGGATATAATCCTAAACACACTTATCCCTTCTCAGATAAGTGTCCCACTTATACCGTCTTAGATAAATGTCCTCACAGATCAACTCAATTCAATTCATAGAGGAGTACAAACTGAAGAATGTTTGTCACACATGGCACTCCCATGTGGTATTCTAGAGGCTACTCCCTCTATAACCACTAGGGTAAAATCCCCATAGTGTATGACATCAAGGTCAACTACCTTGACATGTTCTCATGTGCTCTCCACAATGGGAATTGGGTTATAAGAACAAACACACTTATCCCTTCTCAGATAAGTGTCCCACTTATTCCTTCCTGGATAGCTGTCATCACAGATCAACTCAACTTAGTCAGAGAGGAGTACAATCTAGAGAATGTCTCAGGAAGTTGCAAACATCAACAATCCCTCTCAGTGAGGGAGGAATTCTCTACCATGCCAAGTCTGTCACGGAAGTACTTGAACTTCATCCTAGTTTGGTAAGAACATCAACAACCTAATCATCTGTAGGAAGGTACTATACCAGTACTTCCTTCCTCTACACCATGTATCTGCTATAATGGTACTTGATCTCATTTTGGTTCGATTTTTTGTGAAACACTGGATTCTCTAAGATATTCACACAACTTTGGTTACGATAATTAATAGTGGTGGAATCTAGTACATGTTCAGATAAATATGAAAGGAACTTGTTAAGCCACACTGCTTCATGGAATGACATACTAAATGCAATGTACTCTGCTTCTGCTACGCTAAAAGCCACATAAATATGTTTCCTTCTACACTAGGAAACCATGGAAGATCCCAAAGTGAAGAAACACCCAAAGATGTTCTTCATGTCCATTGTTCTCCCTTCCCAATGAGACTCAATATATTCATGTCACATCATATTTGTTCAACAACACAGGTATTCCAACAGAGGACGAACACCTTCAGTAACCACTCACATAACCAGATCAAAGATCAACACACCGATGTTTTCACGTGGTAAAACCCCTA
>SNQJ01S0015481.1:16370-30161 GCA_010110895.2 Picea sitchensis | reverse complement strand
ACTACCCATGTACCTCCTATTTCAAATCCAACACAAGAAACGTTGCCACCAGATAGAGTGTACACCAAATGTATTAAACCCATCATTGTCCTTCACAGCCATGCATTTAACTTCGATTTAAATTCCAAATCAATTAGCAAGTAGATCAGGAAACGAATGGATTGATCAAATCCAGTCATGAACTCTTCGTCCTTCTTCAAAAACTTATTTTCAATTCCTTCCAGCTTCGTCCGTCACAATGATAGTGTTATTGATTAGTGTCTACACCTCAACTTTTTGATATTTTTTTGCAAGAAAGGATGAGTCGTTGAAGAATTTGAGGGTTTACTGTGATAAACTGATAAAAAACTACTACGGAAGAAAAATACCACGTTCCCATGGGAGAGAAAACGTCGATGAACAGATCGGCCCAAGTTCGATTGGCACAAAATTTCAAACCATCGATGAAGAATCGGCCCAAAATCATCGATGATATAGTTTGAGAAAATGTTGATGGATAGATCATCCCAAGTGTTGATGGCCACACAAATCCAAACTATCGATGAAGAATCAACCCTAAATCTCCGATGAGTTACTTTGAGAAAATGTCGATGGATAGATCGGCCCAAATGTCAATGGGCACACAAACCCAAACCGCCAATGGGCACAAAAATTCAAACCGCCTATGATGAAATTGGGAAGGTGTTGATGGGGGGGTTGGCCCAAAATCCCCGATGAGAGGCAAAGACAAATTGCCAATGATTTCTTACCATTCGTCGGAGTTTTATTTTCTTCCCTGCCAGCAATGGACAGGTCGGAGATGAACTCAACCCTAAAGCCATCATGAAAAAATGATTAAGTAGTTATTTCAATCGACCAATTAATGTTTTATGGCATTCAACAGTGATTTTGATATACAAAAGGAAGAACTCACGACATTCTCAGTTTCAGTCATGGTTTTTTAGAGCAGATATAGACGAGGAGGTATTTAAACTTAATTCAAGATAACATATTTTTGTAAATAAAAATAATATAGATTTTAATTTACAGGAGGAATGACAGGGATTTCAGATAGACCCTGTGGATTATTTTAACTTTGTTCTTCAGTCCCACATTCTCAGAAATAGAAGCCATGGATTTGAGGACAAGTCCATATCTTGATATTAACAAAAAAAATATCCTCAGATTTTTAAATTTTCTAAAAAGAGATCAGAGGACCTCAATTCTAGCTAAACCTATACTTGTAGATATCAGTTTCAAATATGAAATCTAAACTACAATTCAAAATTTAAAAAGTTTTCCTCATATACTCTTATACAGTTCAAATTATAGGCCAATTAACATAATTACTACAGATATACCCCACACTTATCTGTCTAATATTTCACTAATATGTGAATTGCTAACTGATAATAAAAATTCAAAAAGAAATATTTCTGCTATAGAACAGACTCATGCTGGAGTTCTTAGGATTCATGCTGGAGTTCCTAAGATTTGGTGGTTCTCCATCACTGCTAGAGTTCCTACTCACTTCTTGTCACTAGTCCATTGACTCCAATTTTTCCCAAAATATATGCAGTCATAGTCATGAACCTATGCAGTCATAGTCATGAACCTTGAGTTTGCAGAAATTGTCTCAATTGAATGCAAAGAGCATAGAATATCTACTCACCTCCACGTTGAGATCCATCCCCTCCTGATCAATTGGATCATTGAAATGCAGAAATTGTCTCAATTGAATGCAAAGAGCATAGAATATCTACTCACCTCCACGTTGAGATCCATCCCCTCCTGATCAATTGGATCATTGAAATGATGCATGAAGGAGCAAAATCAAATAGTTCACTAATCGATTGGTTCATTGAAATGATGCATGAAGGATCAAAATCAAATATTTCACTAATGTTTATTGTTAACTGATAATAAAAATTCAAAAAGAAATATTTCAATAATATGTTTATTGTTACATATTATTAACTGATAATAAAAATTCAAAAAGAAATATTTCACTAACATGTTTATTGCTAACTGAAAATAAAAATTCAAAAATAAATATTTCTACTATAAAACAGACTAATGCAATGCTGGAGTTCCTAGGATTTGGTTCTTCATCACTGCTAGAGTTGCTACTCACTTCTTGTCACTAGTAAACTCCAACTTTTCCCAAAATATATGCAGTCATAATCATGATCCTTGAGTTTGCAAAAATTGTCTCAATTGAATGCAAAGAGCATATAATATCTACCCAGATCCATCCCCTCCTGATCAATAGGACCATTGAAATGATGCATGAAGGATAAAAAATAAAAATTTAAAAAGAAATATTTCATTAATATGTCTATTGCTAGCTGATAATAAAAATTCACTTATCTGTCTATTGCTAACTGATAATAAAATTTAAAAAGAAATATTTCACTAATATGTCTATTGCTAATTGATAATAAAAATTCAAAACTAAATATTTCTGCTATGGAACAGACTCATGCAATGCTGGAGTTCTTAGGATTTGGTTTTCCATCACTGCTAGAGTTGCTACTCACTTCTTGTCATTAGTCCGTTGACTCCAACTTTTCCCAAAATATATGCAGTGATAGTCATGACCTTGAGTTTGCAGAAATTGTCTCAATTGAATGCAAAGAGCATAGAATATCTACCTAGAACCATCCCCTCTTGGACCATTGAAATGATGCATGAAGGATCGAAAAGGAATATTTCACTAAATTGTTTATTGCTAACTGATAATAAAAATTCAAAAATAAATATTTCACTAATATGTCTATTGCTAACTGATAATAAAAATTCACTGATCTGCTTATTGCTAACTGCTAATAAAAATTCAAAAAAAAAAAATTCACTAATATGTCTATTACTAACTGATAATAAAAATTCAAAAAGAAATATTTCTACTATGAAACAGACTCATGCAATGCTGAAGTTCCTAGGATTTGGTTGCTACTCACTTCTTGTCACTAGTCCGTTGACTCCAACTTTTCCCAAAATATATGTAGTCATAGTCATGATCCTTGAGTTTGCAGAAATTGTCTCAATTGAATGCAAAGAGCATAGAATATCTACCTAGATCCATCCCTTCCTGATCAATTGGACCATTGAAATGATTCATGAAGGATCAAAAAGAAATATTTCACTAAATTGTCTATTGCTTATTGCTAACTGATAATAAAAATTCAAAAAGAAATATTTCACTAATATGTTTATTGCTAATTGATAATAAAAATTCACTGATCTGTTTATTGCTAATTGATAATAAAAATTCAAAAAAAAATATTTCACTAATATGTCTATTGTTAGATGATAATAAAAATTCAAAAAGAAATATTTCTGCTATGGAACAGACTCATGCAATGCTGGAGTTCCTAGGATTTGGTTCTCCATCACTGCTAAAGTTGCTACTCACTTCTTGTCACTAGTCCGTTGACTCCAACTTTTCCCAAAATATATGCAGTCATAGTCATGATCCTTGAGTTTGCAGAAATTGTCTCAATTGAATGCAAAGAGCATAGAATATCTACATCACCTCCACGTTGAGATCCATCCCCTCCTGATCAATTGGACCATTGAAATGAGGCATGGAGAATCAAAAAGAAATATTTCACTAAATTGTCTATTGCTAATTGATAATAAAATATTAAAAAGAAATATTTCACTTATATATCTATTGCTAACTGATAATAAAAACTCACTGATCTGTCTGTCTATTGCTAATTGATAATAAAAATTCAAAAAGAAATATTTAACTAATATGTCTATTGCTAACTGATAATAAAAATTAAAAAAGAAATATTTCTACTATGGAATAGACTAATGCAATGCTGGAGTTCCTAGGATTTGGTTCTCCATTACTAATAGAGTTGCTACTCACTTCTTGTCACTACTCCTTTGACTCCAACTTTTCCCAAAATATATAGTCATGATCCTTGAGTTTGCAAAAATTGTTTCAATTGAATGCAAAGAGCATAGAATATCTACCTTACCTCCATGTTGAGATCCATTCCCTCCTCATCAATTGGACCATTGAAATGATGCATGAAGGATCAAAAGCTGGACATCCATTCAACAACTAAGTCCATATGTATGTTATCTTTGTTAAGTTTATGTTGCATGACAATGCTAAAATGTATTGGGTTGTGACAACACACACCTGTCAATTACATTCATAGTTGGCTTGCACTTGGACTTCTATATGTCTAAAAAATGCTTGAGTAATTTATGTTTAAATGTAGAAGCATGTGAGGTGCTTCTATGAAATTTGTATTCATTTCTCCATTGTTGGGTGAGCAATAAAGAATATCATTGCCCCCAAATTAGTCTCTTTGTGTTGTGTGTGATTGTTTTATATTTCTCTATTTTTGTCTCTATTCATGAATTTTGTTCATAGGCTGAAGTCCAACACGTGGTATTAGAGATGATGTCGGGTGAAGGTTTGTGAGAGTTGACCGAATATTTTCATTCATGCACAAAGAAGGAACCGAGGGTTTGACACTCTATCTGTGAGGAGGAAAAACCTATGAGTTTGAAAGGCTTACGGACGACGATGAGAAGAAAGTTCGAGGAAAAACCTATGAGTTCGAAAGGCTTATGAACGATGATGAGAAGAAAGGTCATTGATGCGACAAATTCGGAATCCATGGTAGCAGTTAGAGCAAGGTTTCCTCTAGGGTATATTGTTTATGTATGCCAAGTTCTACAGTTTAGAGGATGCACATGAAGTGTTTAACGAAATGCCTCAACAGATGATGATCGTGGACCATTATGATGAATTGTTGGAGGAGGCAAAGTTAGATATGGAGGTGATGGTGGCAAGTAAAGCATAGAAGTGAAGTGTTGATGATATTACTTATTGAAGCAATGGTGAAAGTCTTGAATGCAAATTTCAACATGGAGTTATGTAAATGGGAATTCGAAGCAATGGTGAAATTATTGAATGCAAAGTTCGAGGTGGAGTTATGTAAATGGGCATACTATTGTAATACATGGTTAGGCATGTGCACCCCAGGTTTGAAATGTCATTAGTAAAGTCTAGATGACCTAGATGATAGGGGGAGCATGAGGTATTCATGGATACCCTAACTTTGAGGGAATTTTGGCTAGTTTTGGTCATGGAAAGGGGAGAAGTTAGGTAAAGAGTTGTGGTTTAGGGCACGTGTCTTTTGGTAGCCCATGGTTTTATATCCCATGTATTAAATGTAATGAAGCAGTGACATTAGCATGAAGGTGAGAGGTGAAGGTTAAATTGGCAGGCTTGGCCGGATTCAGTCAAGGAAGTACATCTTTGTTGGTTATGGTGATAGAGTTAAGGGGTGTATATTGTGGGATACTACTACCTACAAATCATCATTAGAAGATATGTGTATTTGGAACAGTCAATAGTTGTTTAGGATTGCAAAGGGAGATTTGATTGCAAACTCGAGATGTCACCTCAAGCTAGAGGAGGAAATGGTACAAGATGTTTGATTACTTCATGGTGAGCCAAATTTACACGAAGTGAGTATAATCATTGTGTTTATGGCATATTCATTATCTTGGTATTATATGTTATTCTTGTAGAAAGCACAAGCATGGTTGAAATCAACAGTTGGCTCAGTTGGCTAGGACGTTTGATATGGAGGATCTAGGAGCAGCTAAAACAAATCTTGGGCATGGAAATACATAGAGACAAGAAATATGGTAAGCTTTAGTTATCACAAGATAACTATGTGGAGAATATACACTCAATAAAATCAGTATGAATAATGTGAAACTGATAAATATCCCTTTGGATTTCCATTGTAATCTTTCTTCAAGTTGATGTTTTGATAGTAAAGAAGAAAAGGATTATATGTCTCATGTACAATTGTAGTAGGAATGTTGATGAATGTGATGAAATGTTCAAATATTTCACATGCAGTTGGTGTTGTCATTGGACACATGGAAAAAATCGGTAAAGAGCATGAAAATATGTGGGTCTATATATGAGAAGCACAAGTATCACCTATAGTGGTTGCAACGATTTATTTTTTGGTTATGTTGATTCAGTGGAGGTAGAGTTCTCCATAATGGAGAAAATTGTGCAGACATGTTCATGCAATTGGTATTTTTAGAGAAGTTGTGATAGTGTTTGTCTTCTCTTGGCTTGCAAGAAGGTGATGTTTGATTCGTTGGGAAAGGTATCGAGAAATGTTTTCAAGGTGGATATTGTTGGGTTGTGACAAGACATACATGTAAGTTACATTCATACTTGATTCCTTGAGCGCTTGGCCTTCCATATGCCTAAAAACGACTTGAGTAATTTTTGTTTAAATGTAGAAGCCCGTGAATTGCTTCTACTAGATTTGTATCCATTTATCCATTGTTGGATGAGCGATAAAGAGTACCATTTCCCTCAAATTTGTCTTTATTTTTCTGGGTGTGATTGTTTTGTATTTCTCTATTTTTATCTTTGTTCATAGGCATGAAGTCCAACAAAATGGAGATATTTTCTCCAATATCCTTGATTTGAAGTATACCATTGCTTTGAAAACTATCCTCTAACTCCTAGTGTGTGTGAGAAGATGGATTTCCTCAAGTCCCCTCCTCCTATACTTTTGAACTATTTGGCTTATTGAAGATAAGTGGCAAGCCTCACTGAGATTGGATTTACCCTTTATGAGTATCCAAAGTAGGATATGAAGTTTTCACCTTTTTATGATCATTTCACATTAAGAAAAAGTATTAAATCATATATGAAAATATTAGTTTGAAAAATTAAACATAATCTCAAAATGGAAGTTTTAGGTATCTTTGGAAAGTGTTATTAGTCCCCTTCGGGTTGCAGGGAGTATTGGTAATCGATTTTGCATTCCCCTATTAGCATGGCATGAAAACCAAGAAATTTAACCAAAGTTTCAATTGTTTTATGAAAATTTTCAACTCATATTTGTTATTTAACCCTAAGTTTAAAGTTGGAGGCTTTATTTGGCCTTATATTGAGGCGAGCAACGACAAACTTAGAGAAATAGGTGATCAAAAATTGTTGAACATGATATGTACATAGAAATGTAAATTAACGCTAAGTTTCAACTTAGCATTAATTCAAAACATTAAATGCTATGCTTAATATTTTCCTATGCATAACTGGTAACCCTCTGATGAGCTTCCAACCTTGTCTCTGGTGAGCTACCAAGTGCCCTCCCACTTGGTCACTTGCATGTCTCTTATCATTATTATAAATAATATTCTTTCTCCTATGTTTTCTCCTCACCTTCCAGACTCTCCACGCCTTCGTTCTGCTTGAAGAATCCATTCACTCGTTGCACAGAGTTTCCCTTCACTGCTTGCACCTACCAATCTATACACTACTACTGCTATCTATCCATCCAAGCAATATCACCTATCAAGCTATCTATCCATCGCTTATACCCCTCGATAACTAACTCACCACCTATTGGGGGTCATTGAGGAAGCCCTTTCCTACTACAACTAGCTCTTGATACTTGTTTATTTCTTTATTTCTTCGAACCAATCATAAGAACCATTGATAAAATCAATCATATTATTTGAGGTGTCATAAACAATAAATATGGGAGAATATGTTAACTGGATGAAGATAGTAACTGGGTACTTACCTTGGCCTCAATATGAGGATTTTTTACATCGACGAGTTCAGGGGGAAGAAAGATTTCTATCAAAACTCGGTACATCGACAAGTTCAGGGGGCAATAAGATTTCTGTCAAAACTTGGGTGATGACACCCATTTCATATAGAACACAACCTGGGCACCTTTTCACTTCACTTGGCACCATTTCATGCAGAACACAACCTAGGAGCCTATACCCTTCACTTTGCATCCCTCACGTGCGACATTGGCCTCAATATGAGGATTCTATGTCAGCACGCTTACTTACGTGATTGCCAAGGAAAGAAGTGTAAGTTAGGACCCGTCGAGGAAGTGGGCATCGATATGATTGAATATAAACCATGGAGCGAAGATCTCTTCTATTTTAAGAGGGTCGTTAGAGCTCCCTTTTCCACCTGCTCATGACCATATCGATCAAGGTCCTCGATCCAGGTCCTCATATTTGTAGGTATATTCAATCATGGAGATAATCTTTCCCTTTTCCACCTGCTCATGACCAGATCCAGGTCCTCTTATTTCCAAGTTATTTTTTCTTCCATTAACCTAACCTTTAATTCAGGGTCCTTTGCTACTGAAGCCCTAAAGGTTATCTAGAGAAAATGCTAGAAATGTTTAAAAAAATGACTTCGCCCATATGGGTATTCAGGAATCGAGACATTGATGCAAAAAGGGGGAAGCCTTTACTATCTCCATGAACAAAGAGGATCATTAGATTTTTTGTAAGAGCACTGCCACCCTAGTTTAGAACTTCGATGTGGCCTCCCATTTTCCATCCTCAATTCCTCTACGTGTTAGTTCTTTCTCTCTATGCAATTCGTCGTAGTGCCAATTCTTTCTCTTTATGAAAACAATAGAAGAATAGGCAGGCGTATCAACCCATAAGCTAACGAGATATGCCCATTTAGCCGACCAACTAGCCATTTCAGTTCCTATAAGTCAGTGATCCATCTCATCCATCCACCCCATCCATCCTATCACACTAGTTAGGTAGTTTCAATTTCCATTCATGCAGGTTCGGTAGTTTCCATTCATGCAGGTCCGGTAGAATATCCAATGCGACCTTCTTGTGCAATAAAATTATTATTACCATTTTTTTTTCCTCCAACAACTCGACTCACAAGAACACCAGAGTTCACAACACCAGATCTCCCACAATTTGCTTAAGACTTCGGGTCCATTAACAATCTTTGGTTCTTTGCCACTTGTCTGATTCATGGCATTGATGCTTGGTAGACTGTTGAATTTTTCATGACAAATGGTGATCGACTTTAATGCTGGATCTGCAGTGGTTTGCCTAAACATTTGTTTGGAGCCTCCTTTGGACAACTCGGTTAACTCCTTGTTTTTTCAAATCCATAAATGCCTTGCATCAGCCATTAATTCTCTCGTGCATGGATTTCTTACACTTGGCACTGTGATAGCTTTGTGTGTTGACTTGTGTTGAGTGCTTGGTGTGACTTGGCATATGATGAATGTTTCCCTCACTCATGCCATGCTCAGATAACTATAGATGTGATCACACTTATCTTCCATAAGAAACGAGCATTTAGCCTCAAAAATTATCCAAGCATATTAATTCACAATAACCTTCGAAAATCCAATAAAGAGAGACACGATACATCTCAACATTATGGTACTTATGTCCTTGAAGATTTTTTTGAATTTGAAGAGTGTTTTGAATTTATATAGTTGCAAATTATATCTTGGACCTGGTAAAACCTGATTAGAGAAATTTTTAGGATGCTTAGCCTCGAAAATCAGCCAAGCATATTAATTCACAATAACCTTCGAAAATATAATAAAGAGAGACACCTCAACATTATCGTACTCTGTTGCAAATTACATCTTGGACCTGGTAAACATATATTAGAGAAATGTATATGTTGCAAATTACATCTTGGACCTGGTAAAACTCTATTAGAGAAGTTTTTATGATGCTTAGCCTCAGAAATCATCCAAGCATATTAATTCACAATAACCTTCGAAAATCCAATAAAGAGAGAAACGATACATCTCGACATTGTGGTACTCATGTCCTTGAAGAGTGTTTTGAATTTATATAGCTGCAAATTACATCTTGGACCTGGTAAAACTCGATTAGAGAAATTTTTGTGATTCTTAATGCGATGGGAGAAAATCAATACATCGGGTTTGGAGGATTTTAAGTGTTATTATATTTCGTTGAGGATCAATTTATATTTTTCCTTTCACTTCTGAGACTCATCACTTGGAAATAATGGAGAAAGAGTTAGTTACAAGAGTCAGTTGCGTAGTTGAACTATACTTCACTTAATGTAGATTCTATTTTTTTGTGGTTTGATGTAACCGACTAAGTAGAGGCATTTCCTATATAATGATGTAATTAGTCTTCATTAAACAATATAGATTGTAAGCGTAGTTGTACCTATGTGTGTTATTTTCTCATATTTTAAGTTGGTATCAGAGCGAGATTGAAGATCTGAGAGATCCATCTCTCTGAGTACAATATCTCAAATTAATTTGAGTAGACGCGCCGAGCGCTCCCATGCAGTGTGAGAGAAATTAATTTGAGTAGACGCGCCGAGCGCTCCCATGCAGTGTGAGAGAAGCTCCGATCTCTCTCAAACTTACGTGATTAGAAAAATCGGAGGTCGAGCTCTCCCTTTGTGCACGTCTCAAAGTTCTACGGCATTAACGCTCGCGCTCCCACTTTCGCCCAGCACTGCAATGCCCTCCCTTCCATTGAACAGGAGCGCTAGCGCTCCCCTCTCACTCTACAAGGAGCATTGAACAATTTTCTCATGGACTGAAGCGTGAGTTGTTTTTTTTTTGGAATTAATGTGCAAAACGTGAATCCATGAATCAAGAGGTTAATCGTGAATCTGTTAATGTGAAAATCGTGAATTGTGAATAAGCGGTGTTGTATTCTTCTTTAATTGGGATCCATGAATCAAATTTCGAGCGCCTCCTTGGTATCACCACTGGAGCGTAAGTTTGGTTTTTTTATTTTTTTATTTTTTTATTTTTTTTCTGGAGTGTGAGGAAGGGTAGAGGGTCGATACGAGCTTGTGGAAGCGTAAGAATCAATCGTGAGGTGGATTTATATTTCTCATGCTAACCATCAATCGTGAGGTGGAGTTATATTTCTCATGCCATGATTTCTTATGCATATATGAGGAAGGGGTTATATTTTAATGGATCTCCAATTATTTAAAGTGGATATTGTTTTTGAGAGGTAGAAACTTTATTGAGTGAGGTATAAATTTTATTAAAGTGGGTAATAAATTTAAGAAATTGTGAGGTGGATGTTTAAAAGTGCATGTATGTATTAAAAAAAAGGAAGGGTTTCTTTTAAAGGAAAGGTTTATTTTTTAAGGAATTTATATTATTTTTTATATATGAAGTAGTGTTAATATTTCTTTTTAAAGGTTTTCTTATATTCCTTTTAAGAAATATGAGAAAAAAGATAGAGATGGAATGGTGGATCTGGAGGTGGAGGTAGAGTGACGAATTGCTCAGTACTTGACAAAAGTTTTGCAGATTTTTGGTGATTCACCAGCTTCAGGATTGAAGTGTGTTTGGTGATACAAGGATCCATTGTCTAATTCGACGAGAAAACACTTGCAGAGATGGTGAATCCTCTGGCGGACACCTACCTCAACGAATCCAACAAGTTAGATGGCTCGAATTTCATTAACTGGAAATTCAAGATGCAAACGCTCATGGAAGGCTATGGTGTCTGGACCATTGCGAAGGGAATTGAAGAGAAACCAAATGCAGTTGTCGGTGCGACAGCAGCATAGATCCAAGACTGGTATAAGCACGAAAACAAGGAAAAGGTATTTTTGCGCATGTCTGTTAAAGATAACATAATTCCACATATTAGAGATGCTACAACTTCTGCTGAAACGTGGGCAATGCTTAAAGCATTGTATGAAACTAGCAACACAAATTGCATTTTGTTCCTGAAAAATAAATTGCTAGGCATTAAGATAGATGGAAATGAATTTGTTAGTTCATTTTTGGGTCGTATTAAAGAGGTGAAAGACAATCTAGGAAATATAGGGGAAACTATTTCCAACACTGATCTGGTCACTGTTACCTTAAATGGTATGCTAGAAGATTATCATATGTTCATAACAGGTCTCGTAGCAAGGGAGAAACCTCCTACTTTTGAAGAACTGGTAGGTATTTTGTTGTAAGAGGAAGAGAGGCGTGAGAATCTGAAGCCTCGGAATAAAGATTTGACACTGTGGTCAAATAAGAGATCTGTGAGAGGGAGATCAGGAGAAAGAGGCAAAGGAGGCAGTTCATGGAAGAGAGTAAGTTCATCGTAGAGAAGACATTCTCCAAGGCCGAATCAAGGTATGAAATCTAACAAGAATGAGTCAAAGAGTTGGGTTTATTATGGTCGACCTGGACATATTGTTAAATATTGTCATAAGAACAAGAGTGATGAGGCTAGGAATAAATATAGAACACATTCAGGTCATTATGCAGAAAAATCTTCAAATCATGATCTCAGATTATTTATTGATAGTGATGATATTGATGAACCCCCGAATTTTGATTCAAGGGATCTTAGGATATTTGTGTCTAACGTTGCTTTATCTACTGAAATAGATGATTCTGATGCCTGGTTTGTGGATGTTGAAATAATGTAACTGCAAAGAGTATTCTTATTATTATTGTTATTTTATTTATAGGATTAATCCCCATTGTGGATTAATCACGTCGGTAATTGTCTTAGGACAAAATCCCCTTTTGCGGATTGGTCAACAGACAATTATAATAGGAAGAATAAGAAGTCGGCCCCAACAGTTAATAAGAAAACCCAGAAATATAATAAAGGTGGGTTTACCCACCCAGATTGAGAAGTCGGCCCTACCAGTGAAAAGACACTTCACACATGCCAGAACTTGTATAAATAAAGGAGGCTAGCACCTCAGTTGACAACAACTCACTTGCTCAGTTTGAGAGACAAGTTCTGATATGTTACCGGCAAAGGAGAGAGGGAGAAGAGTGGCGCATCTTTTGGAGATGACTTTATGTATTGGTTTGAGTTATCTCTTGACATTGTATTGGCAATTTATGATAAGGAATTTTTTCTGGGTTTTCTTCCCCTAGAGGGTTTCCCAGGATAAATGTTGTGTCTCTTGTGAATGTGTATTTCTCAGTGATCTTGTTCTTATGTTGCTCTTATCTATTGAAATGCAAAGAATTATAATAATGGAATAAAACATTAACATGGTATCAGAGCCAACCTGAAGGAAGCATATTTCGCAAGAGAAAAACGTCACTGTTGCAGTACCTGAAAATTATGGTTTTGCAAAAGTGAATCTTTTCAGCCCTAAAACCACCTAGAAAGTTGTGCCCTCCCCCAAGGATCATTTTGAAGCTTAGAGCACACCTTTTCAGTGGCTAGATCTCCTAGAAACTAAAACCCTAGTTTCACAAAGTACCAGAAAACCAAAAAAACTAGAGTACCACAAGTACCAGAAGTACCAGAGTACCAAAAGTACCAGAAAACTAGAAGCACCAGTCCAGAAAACCGCAGATCAAGTTTGAGGGGGTAAAAGTTGGATTTTCAAAATTCTGACTGCACCAGCTAACTCACCTCAACCCAGGACATCTATCCCCTCAATCAGAATTTCAAAATTCGAAGTTTGAAAAATTAGGGTTTCCTCATAAACCCCTAAGTTGCAGTTGTAGTTACAGTCTCAGAACCAACTGTAGTTGCAGTTGTAGCTATAGAACCAGTTGCAATCACCCTTGAAATTTTCTCAAGAGTTGGCAATGATTACCGCTGCTACTAGATGGAGCTCCTACTTGCAAATGCTATTAGAGGTATGTACTTACATATGTTTAATGGTTAAACCCTAAAGAATATTTGCAGGAGAAGGGATATCTTTCCATAGATCCAGAAGGATCTCAAGATCCAACACATTCAGAGGAATGATGCAACCTAGGTGTGATTATTCTGATATACATCTATTTGTCATGACATTATAAGTGTTGCATGTTGAAGCTATGATCAAATTATTAGAATAATTGAAAGTTGATCATAGAGCTTATCCTCTAACCTAACCCTTTATCAAGTTAGCGTATTGTCTTAGTACAGAAGATAGGTTGAAGAAAGCACTCGTCACTTGAGTGAAGGAGACCTGGAAGAAAAGCAAGCACTCATTCTTGAGGACAAGGCTCCAGGTTTGATTAATCA
>SNQJ01S0015481.1:0-16360 GCA_010110895.2 Picea sitchensis | reverse complement strand
CCGGCAAAGGAGAGAGGGAGAAGAGTGGCGCATCTTTTGGAGAGGACTTTCTGTATTGGTTTGAGTTATCTCTTGACATTGTATTGGCAATTTATGATACAGAAGTTTTGCTGGGTTTTCTTCCCCTAGAGGGTTTCCCGGGATAAATACTGTGTCTCTTGTGAATGTGTATTTCTTAGTGATCTTGTTCTTATGTTGCTCTTATCTATTGAAATGCAAAGAACTATAATAATGGCATAAAACATTAACAATGGATACTGGAGCATCAATACATATGACATGTATTAAGATGTGGTACACTAATTTTAAAGAAACACATAATGGAGCCGACATATATCTTGGAGATGACTACGTTGATCAGATCTTGGGATATGGAGACATTCCTATGACATTCCCGAATGGTACTATTCATCACATTCACAATGTTGTTTATGTGCCAGGGATAAAGAAAAAATTGATCTTTGTGTCCACCATTACAGATCAGAACTTGAAGGTTGAATTCTTCAAGAATTATTGCATAGTGAAGGATCTGCTGGACCAATTCAAAACTGTTTCCATGGGAGTCAGAGCAGGAGTCCTATACAAATTTGATGTTACCAGCAAAGAACATCACGCACTGACTTCTGCAACTATGCCAACAGAGATTCTTTGGCATCAAAGGTATGGTCACATCAATCATCCTGATTTATTGTTATTACAAAAAAATAATATGGTTGAAGGACTTCCCATGTTAAAGAATGAGAATGTTTCTTGTGATGGATGTGCATTAGGAAAGATGCACAGAGATGAATTCCCCTCTAATCCTGATAGGAAAAAGAGAGATGTGTTAGTTATTGTGCATACTGATGTTTATGGGCCTATGTAGACTAGGTCTTTAGGAGGTGCATTTTACTTTTTGTTATTTATTGATGATTGCATAAGATACACATGGGTTTACTTCCTTAGAAGAAAAAGTGATGTTTTCGAGTACTTTAAGGAATTCAGAACCATGGTGGAAAAGTAGACAGAAAAATCCATTAAAATCCTCCGTTCAAATCAAAGGGGAGAGTATAAATCAAGGGACTTCAACAAATATTGCAAAGGTCATGGAATAGTACAACAGTTTATAGTACCTCACACTCCACGGTAGAACAGAGTCGTTGAAAGGAACAATAGAACTCTGGTAGAGTGTGCACGCAGTATGATGAAAGGTAAGAATCTCTCGAATGCATTTTGGGTTGAATCCATAAACATTGCAGTTTAGTTAAAGAATAGAAGTCCAACAAGGTGTCTTGATAATTTTACTCCTTTCGAAGCCTTATATGGTTCCAAATGTGCAGTTCATAATTTGAAAGTATTTGGGTGTAAGGATTTTTCTCATATTCCAAAGGAGAATAGGAAGAAATTGGATGCCAAAGCCATTAAATGTATTTTCATTGGGTATTGTTATGAATTCAAAGCATACAAACTATTTTATCCTTCTACTCACAAAGTATTTGCAAGTAGATATGTACTTTTCCATGAGCAGGAAGCAAGAAATCATGACAACAATAGTCATGAGGATTGGCATAGATTTCTTGATCAAGGAGTTAAAGAAGAGAAACGATAACCATCATTGTTACACATTATTTTGGTCACTCTGATGTTGACTCTACAAGCATGTGTTCAAGCTCTCAAAACAATCTTTTACATGAGGAAAATGACTGAGTCCTTCCCCTACATGGCATGTTTTTAGAATGATGTCACAGGTTGACAGTGGTACACAGTGTGGAAATCCTTGATTTCCGCAGGCTTCTCTATACCTGGCTTGTGGGGTTTCTGCAAGATTCTATATAGGCAGGGTGCGACAACGTTTGAAGCTAAGGAAAGGAAGAAGTTCACAAAGTTTCTAGAAGGATAATCTTCTAGAATGTGAGGTGGCGTCCATATGGTTTTGATCCTACTGAATTCTCTGATTTGGTGGGATCATCCTCATCCTTTTAACCACTTCACATTCTCCTATATAATGATGGGTTTCTCATGGAAAATGTTAAGCAAGATTGAGAAAATAATTGTTGAAAGAATATGCTGAAGATTGTGTGAAGGATCCTGTTACAACTGATTCT
Organism: Picea sitchensis; assembly: GCA_010110895.2. NCBI lineage: Eukaryota > Viridiplantae > Streptophyta > Pinopsida > Pinales > Pinaceae > Picea > Picea sitchensis. Next base: position 14,276 of record SNQJ01S0015481.1, on the reverse strand, counting down.
TGAGGTCTCCATTTTTCCATCAAGATTTTGTGGACCATCTTCATACAAATTCAGAGAAAGTGTATGTGTGTGTTGGAACAAAGGACCACTTAAAGGGATCTTGCAACATCAAGGCAATTTGGTTGTATCTTCCACTTTTACTTAATATAATACGGTGACATGTTTCTTTCCCATAAAATCATTAGCATTTTATTACATGACTCCTTGATCACATGTTTAGGTTTTCATTGAATCTATTATTGTTGTTTTCACTTTGGTTGGTTTGTGTCATTGCAGTTCTGATCTCACAAGAGCACCAGAGCAAAGTAGGGACAACAAAGATATAAGGAAGCGATATCTAAAGGTATGTCATCCATTCCTTCTTTGGTAGTAAATTCAATGATTGTAACTTAGGGAAAACTTCATGTCCTGTCTTGTTTTGTTCTAGATCCAGGTGGATCTAGGGAGATTAGTTTATGTCCACATTCATTGATTTATCCAATAACAAAATTGGTGACTCCATTGGGGAATATGACTTGTTTTGGGTTTTTTTTTGGCCATTTTCTTTTAGCCTACCTTTCTTCACTTTATTTCAATCTTTGAGTCTATGGGAGATCCAACCAGACTCTCTGGATTTGAAATTTTCCTTATATTCTTTATCCTCTTTCCAAAATTTCTTTGTTTACAAACACTTTCACATTGTACCCTTACACAGCCTGCGGAAACCTTTGATTTACGCACCCAAACTACTTGTTCTAGTGTGTACTTTCCACGACCTGCTCACAGCTAGCCTGCGAAAACCTTTGATTTCCACATTGTAACCTATTGCTAGGTTGCAGTGGCATCTATAAAAAAAAATTGGTTTGGGTCTTGTCATCTTTTGATGACCATTTTTTCTTTAGCTAGCTGGGAAGAACTTTTAATGCCAATATGTGATTGATTTCTGAGTTTGAAACTTGTTGTCGATTGGGTTTCGTAGATCGAACACTTTTCTCAGTCATTTTTCCAGTTTTACCTCTTGATTTTTATCAACAAGGATATAATCTCTGATTTCACATCTGAGTGCTTGATTGATTAAAAGTATTTGGATTGGATTTAAAGTTTTGGATTGATTACATTGTCTAGATTGCTTGGTGATTGGATAGTCATTTTTCATTTGCATTTGGTGAAACACTTTCTTGTCATTTTTATTTTTATCTTCATTGAAAGTTTGATTTGGGTGCTTGTTGGGTGTATCAATTTTCTTAGATTACTTTTCCTTTCTTCACTATATCCTTGTTTTGGTTTTGTAAAGGAAGACTTAAGGTCACTTATTCTTTTAAGTAATCATACATAAGAAAGTTTATTGCATTCAAAAGAAGAGAACATTGAGAAAATTCATTTTTTATGGTTGTTTGCAATTGTGTTCATTCAAGAAAAAGAAAGTATATTTTGTAGATTACGTCATTCCAAAAATACGTTCTCCCTATTGTAGATAGAGTTCATTGAACAAAATTTTGCATCATTCATTTCTATTTGCATATTATTGGGTCAAGGTCTTACACAACATTGGTTTCATTCCCATCTCCCTCTGAAGTAACAACAACCTCTAAAAAACATTGTGAAATCTAAAACTCAATTAGTAACTTCTATTTTCTAGGGATCTTTTACACCAACATTAGATAGGCTATATCTTTGGAATAGGCTATCAGACACACTCTCCAAAGAACAAAACACACAATAGCATCTTGCGATAGGGAGTGTTCAAATCCATTGGCAACATTTTTTCCTGGGAAGCCCTTCTCACACAAGGATCAAACCTAAGGTTGCATTGAGATTGGTAGAGTTACTCACCCTTCTTTGTTGGTATCGGTGTAGATATTGCGTGTATTATGGGGGTCTCTTGAAGGTATACCCACAATGATGAGTGGAAGCTTCTCAATTTGATTTTGGGCTAGATGCCCTGCCTTTGCGCATGGATCGGACTGTCAACTATTTCCCCGAGCATCACTATTGTTCTTGGTAGCCTTAGTTTCCTATCTTATTAGGGTCTTACACAAGGTGACTGTGGAGGGGAAAGTCTTCACGGTACCTGGAATCGACATTGGCCAGACTCACTCGGGCTCTTTAGAGGGTATACCCACGATTATGTGTGGGATCTTGCACCAGGGTGTAAGTCTGTTAAGAAGGTTGTCAACGTAACTTTTCCACCTGCTCTATCCTATCCCCTTCTTGTCTTGAATTTGTGACATTGGATTTCATCACCAACTAGTGACTTCAAAATAAGAAGGTTTTGTTTGCTTGGTTTGATTCCTAGATTTTATTAGCGAGTGTTGTGTGTTTCTATAGTTGGCCATAGATGTTTTCTGTAAAATATTTGGTTCAACCAACATTGACCCTCCACGTCATTCACATAGGATGCAAGGACTACCCCCGGAATATCCAGAAGGTTCTCAACCCTTGCCTTCTAATCCACCAGAGGGCTCTCCTCAACAAGTGAGGTCCAGGACAACATACCTTCATAAGCGGAAAGAACCGACTCTTTAGATAATTTTCGAATTGTTTCTGATTCTCTAGATGTTTTCTGAATACCGCCTGGATACAAGAGACATATTCTCTAACTGAAGTCCTCATGAGAACATGTTGTTGACACTTTTGGAATACCAACCGAACCTCTTACCGGCATGGAAAATGAGGATCCCTTTTGGACCACTCACATATTTCGAACCCCGTCTACAGTGCAGGACCTTTATGGCTTAAGGGAAGGTGTTGATATACCTGTTGCCTCTGAAATGCCATAAACGTCTGCTACCTACACGATACCTCTATATCACTTTGCTAGTACAAATTGTTATATTTTCATTGGTCCTAGCTTGATCATTCCTCTTCAGATGGCCCATTCCACAATGGTCCCACGAGCTACAACTATTCCCACTGGAAATACGGTGGTTACCCAAGCTCCCATTGGTACACCACTTTGGTCTAGACCTATCCCGTCTCTTCCTCATGGGTACACTACTTTAAATACTTCTATACCCATTCCTACCCAAGTTCCGTCCGAAGCTTCTGGAGTTTTTACTCCTCCTGGGTACAATGTTGCTTCTGGTTTCATTTTGACACCTTCCGAGGTCCCCTCCGGAGGGTCTTATCTTCCTTTTATGGGAGGATTTGGCCCAAGTGGATCCAATACAATTGGAGGCTCTACTCCATCATTCACTTCTGGTTATCAGATTCCTATTGGAGGACAATATAACACTGGGAGGAAAACTCAATTTGGGGGTCACACCCAGATTGGAACACCACCCCTGCTTGGAGGACAACCCCCACTTGGAGGTTATACCCCAAATTATGGACAACACATTCTAGGATCATTAGCCCAATATTGGAACTTTCTCATCCATGGAAATCCACAATCATCTGGGGGGAAACAACCTCAAGTTATCTCTTTCTTACCTCCTAGTTTGGTCGAGTCATATCTTAGTTCTTCTAATCCCATTTGGGGTTCGAATGTTCAATCTAGTGTCCCTTTCCAAGGGAGCATCCCTAATCAGTAAAACCCTATAGGATACATGCCTCCACACTCATGTATGAATCTTTTAGGACCTTTGCCTCCCATGCAGGATGCTTATGATCCTACTGGTATACCCACAGGACTCCCTCCCCAAAGTCACCAGTACCCTCACGTGAATAGACAGTTACCCTTTCTAGCCACTTTGGATCTACCTGACTTGTCTAGAATCTTGAATGACCCCATCCCACATTCTCCTCATTGGCCTGTTATACCGTCCAAGCTACCGTCAGACATTCCAAAATTTGACAGTAAACCAGGAGAAGATCCAAACAACCATGTCATGACTTTTTACCTTTGGTGTTTGTCCAACTCTTTGATGAACGATTCCATTTGTTTACGACTCTTCTAACGAACTCTTATGGGTTCGGCTGCAAAGTGGTATATAGAATTACCACAAGGTTTCTTCACCAACTTTAATACCCTAGCCATGTCTTTCCTCACACATTACCAACTTCCCATTCGTTATGAAACTAGAACTGAGATTTTGAGTTCCTTCAAGCATAATCCATCCACTTATATCTCCGATCACATCCGTGAGTGGAGAAGAAGATGACGTTTGATCAAACTCGATCTTACCTATTAGTTATTGGAAGAATGGCTCATGAAATCATTCGTAAATAAAATCTCTCATGAAATTTCCATGGGTGGAGTTGTCACAGAAGAAAAGGCGATCAATTGCCCTTAGTATCTCAATCTCGTTTATTCACAAATGAGTACTCTTTACGACTTTCTCCCTGATGCTCCTCGTCCTTCTACCACCGCTACCTCAACTACCCCTGCTACTTCTCATGCGGCTGATGGTGTGATTGGCACTTTCCATGCTCAACCTCAATCTATGCAAGCCTATCCCACCAATCCCAAACCTATTGCTTCTAATGTTAAAAATGCTCTAACTCCTACTCCTTCCGTCGGCAAAACTTCAGAGGTTAACTCCCTTCAATCTACCCCTTCCGGAAAAAATAAATCTAAGAAAGGAAAGGGTAAGAATAAGGAGGATAAAAATAATCCACAATCTGAGAAAGCCAAAACAAAACCTGTTGATGACAAGGATAAGCACAAACCCCGATACCTTTTCCTTATCTGTGGTGATGATCACTACATGAAATATTGTCCAATATGTTTTGAGGTTACTAAGTTCCTTCAAGTGACCATTACGCCTCCCACACCGACCGTTTTGTCCCAACCTTTCCCTTCTCAACAACAGGCCCAATTGGTCATTCACGACCAACCCTCTCCGTCCACCACTTCCTATGTCCTTATGTGTACTGGTAATTCGAAAAAGAATGACATTACACTTACTACTCAGGCCAAAGATTACTCTTCCTCAAAGGAGAAAGTTGACGATATACCACCTTCGTTGGTCCAACCGCCTCCCTCAACTTCACCTCCCAATGGTCCTCTTCATCTCAAATGACCGAGCCCTGATATATTTATCCACCCCTCTCCAAAGGGTGTTGTTCGACATTCTTCCTTTAATCCTCATGCACGTGCTACTCAGAACTACATTATTGTAGAAGATCTTGTACAAGCACCCTCCACGATGTCATCTCTCAAAGTCCTTCAAAGTTTTCCTTCTCAATGGAAGGCACTGTTAAAGGCTATTGGTGGAATTGATCCTACGGATACAAATTTGATAATTTTTGACCTGGAAGATCACAATCCAAGGCTCCCCCCTCAGCTAGTGTTTCAGATACAAGTTGTTGTCAAGAACAAGAACATCTATAGAACCATCATTGACTAGGGTGCCTCGACGTGTGTAATGTTTTTTCCCTATTGGAAAGCCATTGGCTCTCCTCCCCTCATTGAATCACACAACACACTTAAGGCCTTCAATAGCTCTAGCTTTAAGCCCTACGGTGTACTTCCCTCGTTGTCTATTACGTTAGAAGGCAAATCGGTCAACGTCGAAGTTGAGGTCTTTGATGCACCTCTCGATTATAACCTCCTACTTGACCATAACTGGATTGATTCTATGCGTGCAATTGTGTCTACCCTTTTCTGTGTCGTACGTTTTCCACACCAAGGAAAATTCATTATTGTAGACCAGCTGGATTTTTTCAACTCGGATTCTCGTACTAGCAACATACCCTTTATTTCGAAGACACCTCCTGGGTATGAGAACATCGGTGTGGGTCTACTAAAAGATTCAAATTTGATGGGTACATTCCCAATCCCACCTCTCGATATTCTGCCTCCTTTGGTCGCCTCGATCAACATGATTTCCACCTATGTTCACAAAACCCCCAAGTCGCACAACTAGTGGATAGTACCTAACCCTGATGATTATCTTCACTATGGCGAGCAAATTCCTTTAAGTCAGGTTGAGTTGACTTATCAAGCCATTCAATCGACAACCTTTTCTACCCCCTCTCTTAGTGATTCATCTCCCAATCCATTTCATGTCATTTTTCCTATCGACGACATTATTATGTTTGTTATGTCTATGGAAGACACCCCCTGGGATGATGGACATCATCATTCCATTCTCTTCCTAGAACAACACACTTTAGAGAGTTACCAACGGATTTCGACTCTGTCGACCATTGTTGTCATTTCCTTTGTTCTCGAGTCAGCACATGATGTGGTTTACGAAGGGAACCTGAGTAATATTTCACCCACTATTCCTCTTGACATATCTATAAAACTTGGAGTTGTTGAAAATGTTCACATCAGATCCGCTTGTTCCGATAATAAAGTCGTCACTTATAAAGGTATTTTTAAAGAATTCTGTGACGTTTTCGCTTGGAGTTACGAAGAGATGTTGGGTATTGACCCTGATATCATTGTACATGAAATTAAGACCTACCCAGATGCTAAACTCATTCGATAGAGACTTCACCCGATCCACCCTCGTAAAGCCACCACTATAAAACTCGAAGTTGAAAAACTTCTCAAGGCTGGTTTTATCTATCTAGTGGATTTAACCAATTGGGTATCCAATCTTGTTATGGTCAATAAAAAACAAGGCACGATCTGTGTATGTGTCGATTATAGGGATATTAATAAATCTTTCCCCAAAGACAACTTTACAACCCCCTTCATTGACTCGCACAATGAACATGTAATTTATTATTTGAGTTGCAGTCTCATGACTACTGAGGCCAAATACCTACATGTGGAAAAAATGGCCTTGGCAGCTGTTCAAGTTGTACAACATTTTTGTCACTATATCCTATTATGCAAGACCATTGTCATTTCCGATTGCAACCCTATGCAACATATCCTTACACACCAATTGCTAGGGGGAAAATACTCCAAATGGATAGTGATTCTCCAGGAGTTTGACTTAGAGTTTGAATGCGCTAAGTCTAAGAAATCTTTGGTATTTTCCAAATTGATATGTGACCTTCCCTCCACTGAGACAAAAAATGTGGCAGAGGATTCCTTACCAGATAAATCCCTTTTTTTGATCAGTTCTTATGATGCTTGGTATGGATATATTATCATTTATCTCTAGACTCAAACTTTCCAGCCCGACCTCTCTAGTACAGACCTTCGTCGCATACGGTATCAAGCCTGTCAATACATCATTCTTGGTGACACTCTCTATCGCTGTCATATTGACTCTATTTTTCGACGCTGTCTCACCTTTGATGAGGCTGAGAAATCTTTGAATGGCTGCCACTCTGGAGCATGTGGTGGTCATATGTCTGGGTATGCCACTGCCCAAAAGATCTTACGAGCAGGGTACTTCTGGCCTTCTTTGTTTAAAGATTGTATAACTGTCGTTCAAAAGTGTCATGCTTGTCAAACGTACAATAACGACATAAGATCTCATCCTGCTCCTTTACACCCTATAGTTTCCATTGGAACTTTCTCAAAATCGGGCATTGATTTCATGACATGTAACCCTCACTCGGTCGGGGGGCATGGATACATCATCATAGTCGTGGATTATTTCACGAAATGGGTCGAGGCGATGCCTACATTCGATAATACCAGAAAAACTGCATCCCTATTCATATTCAATCATATCATCACGCGATTTTGAATCCTGCAAGTTATCGTCACTGATCACGGTAGCCATTTTCAAAATTTCATGATGTCCGAGCTTATTGAAAAGTTGGGTCTTCGGCATAAAAACTCAACCCCCTACTACCTGCAGGCCAATGGCCAAGTTGAAGCAATAAACAAGGTTCTTATCACTATGATTTGTCAGATAATAGGAATTCACAAAACAAGTTGGCACACGATGTTGTTTTAAACATTATGGGCCTATTGGACATCCGTGAAGTCTGCCATGGGATTTATGCATTTTCAGTTGGTGTATGGTATCGAAGTTGTTCTATCAATTGAATGTGAGATACCATCGTTGAAGCTAGCCGTTGAAATTCTCCCAAACACCTCTATTGAGGAAGAACTTCTATTGTATCTGATGCAATTAGACAAAACCCGTTGTGATGCCATCTTAGTTATTGAAACCGAGAAGAAACACATAAACTCCCAATACGACAAGCATGTCAAGCTGCGTGTTTTCTTCGAAGGTGATCTAGTTCTCCTCTATGAACAAGATCGCGATTTACTAGGGGCCAAAAAATTCGAGGCTATGTGGCACGACCATTATATCGTCAAACGAGTGTTGGAGAAGGGAGCCTATGAGTTAGTAGATTATGACCGCATTCCTTTGAGTGAACCCAGAAATGGGATTTACTTCAACAAGTACTATGCTTAGGTTATCTTTGCGTGAGTGTTTGTATTTTTACTGTATCATACTTTTGTATGCTACTTTTGTGCACTATTTCTTTATTTGGTTTCGACCCCCAGCTGCTTACCTTGCATTGTGCTTGGTTTCCATATGTCAGTGTCTTCGCTACCCCACATTGTCTTCGTCGATGGCACTAGTCGTAGTACTCAGAACTTAAAATCCGTTTCTTTGGCAATCTATGCACCTACAGATGAGTTAATCATTCTACACGGTGTTTGCCTCAGTCTTGCAACTAACAATATCGTGGAATATAGTGCAGTCATCGAATTGTCGATTGACGTTATTTCACTTGGAATCCATCACCTGGTTGTACGGCTTGATTCACAGTTAGTGGTACTACAACTAAGTAATGTCTATGCTATTTGAAGTCCTACTTTGTTACGGGTATATCTATGAATTTGCCTCTTGGAACGTTATTTCGATTACATTAAATATCATCATATTCCTAGATGTCTAAATACATTAACAAATGCATTAGTTAATTATGAGTTAGACAGACATTTGAGACACATGTAAATCCAATCACAATTCACATTAAAGAAAGTAAGCTGGTAGAAGCCTCCTTGAGACATACAACCAATCACAATTCACATTAAAAGAAAGCCGGTAGAGTTCTCCTATATATATATATATATATATATATATATATATATATATATATATATATATATATATATATATACAATAAAAGTGTTTTCCGTCCAAAGACCAAAATATCAAAATATGAAGCCCATGGCTTCTACAAAATGGCATCAAGGATGCTTCTCACAGTATCACACTACTACCCGTGCTAACCTCCGAAGTAGTCAACTAAGCAAACCAGATATGCCTACAGTATGACATCGACAACGTCTCAAAATTTCACCTATGGAGATATCCGGTATATCTGCGGTCAATCCCTTTAGTTTCTGCTTGACTGCCTCATAGTATTCAGCATCCCATCCTACTACCACAACTTCTTCCCCTCGTCTCTGAATAGGGGATGTACCCGAAGGCCAATGTGGCCCTACATCTGCATTGTCAAAATATTTTGATTAGTCTTCAGATTGAAAGCATAAAAAACATATTATATTTTAAAATTCACAAAAAACATCATAAAAACAAAACATTTTTCTTACCTGCATCTCCCCACTGAAATCCCTCACGTAGAACCAAGTTGGGGTCGCCTCTGAAATCCAACATGACATATGCATAATCGTCCACCATCAGGATCTGGGGCCTCAGCCAGTTAAAATAATGCATCGTTGTATTTAATGATGGGGCCCGCTACATGTCGAGCCATGAGGTCACACCACCTCTTCATCCTTGGGTATCATGGGGCCGATATGACCCACTCTACCTGTAAACGTAAATGGGTGACCCTCTTTAAAAAGAAAGACACCAAAATAGATCCATACCCAAATTGTTTCAGGTCCCCTTCTTGCATTTGGTTAGTTGAGTCTTCATGCTGCGAAGGACTCTGTCACTCCAGTTGAACACCCTAGGTTCCATGCACTCCACTACATATTTAAAATAGCTTTGGAGGGACATGTGAGAATATGCACTCCCCACCATACGTGAAATGGTAAAAAGAATGGTCCGAAGGGGTAAATCTCAGACACCTCTGATGGAAAATTTCCCCTTGCATCTCTCTGTCCTGGGATCACAGTATCAACGGAGATACTCACTCATTGGTAGACCACCACCTCTACCTCCTGTCAAAGTCACATGAGACCCACGACGAGATAACCCCATAAATAAATAGATATCTTTGATATCTAAGTATAGTACGTGGGAACCCACATGAAACACCTACTGATCCACATCCCACATGTGGACCAGATACTCCAGTAACCTCAGTTGGGCTCTCATGCCCTTGATTTTAAAACATTTATGTAAACCGCATTGCCGAAGGGAATTCACAGTGCCTGGGTCATTCAAAGAATCATGGTCATCATCTTTGTGCTCCCTCTCCCTCCACTCCAGCATTTTGACGATCAAATACGTGCATTGGGATAATAAAAGGGAGTTAGCATCCTCATTTGTTGATTTGGGAAATTTCTATTGGCTAAAACACATAAATATTTTTTTGGTTTTCGGCCTCCGCAAGTAGATCTTCTACACAATGCAGGGTTTCCTTAGGTGATCCATAGGGCTCCTATGAAAATCATTGATTTTCGTAGGGCCCGATACTGGTCACCTGCGGCGGCCCCAACGCGTGCCTACTAGCCAAAAATGTAACTCAAAAGGCCATTATTAACCGATGAAAATGAAATTTAACCCGATGAAAAGCAAGAGGACAAAGAGATTACCATTTTGATGGAAGTTGTTTGATTAATAGTCACATGTGCCTCCCACAATCAATAGCCGAAGTCTGAGGTAAAAAACAGGGTTTCTAGGCAAGTTTTGGGCAAAATGCAAATGAAATGGTAAAAAGAGTTTTTACTCCTATTTATTTCACTTTTTACTTTTTATTTTAATATTTATATTATTTAAATGCATTTTATCCAAAACCTAAAGGTCTAATGGTCTCATGAGTCTTTTTTTTTCTTGCAGATAGAAGTATTGGAATCCTGAACAATGAAATATGGAGATTTTTAGTGATTTGTTTTTATATTTTTCATGTACAAGTAATTTTTAGGGTTTTTTCAAAAAAACCTCGAGCCTAGTCTTTCGTTCTCGTGCTCTAAAATCGATGAGAACACAACCGATTATACTTTTTTTGTGTTTTCGTACTCGTCATGGTAACACGAAAAGAGAAACCTATGGAGTATCCTTTAAGCTCTTTTCACGCTCCATAAAAACGAAAAGATTGTCGAGCGACCTTGTTCTTTAAAGTGTTTGAGGAAAATGTTTGATAGGCGCTAGTTTATCACTTTTTCAATCCCATCTAACTACTTTATGAAAGAGGAACTGGGAGAGTTCTCTTTAAGTGTTTTTCAGACTCTCAAAACATGAAAAAACCCCGAGTTTTCTATCTTTGAACTCCTTAAACAAACATCGAAAGACCGATATGGGGCCGAACCACTCCTTCTTAGGGTTTGTTAAACATTCTCTGAGGGACAAGTATGAAGGATGAACTTACATCGAAAAACATATGTTATCCTCCTCAAGCTTGCATAAAAATAAAGAGGTACTCGCCAAAAATGGTGGGGGAAAATTTGGGAAAGAAATGTGTCTCTTTATTTGTGTTAGTGGCAGTAATAGTCCCTCTTGAACATGACACACCCTTCATCATTTGAATCTGGGTTGGGAAATCCATTTGTCTCTCGTCTGACTTTCTGAAAGTTCATATCTTGGTTTGTCTTTGAGTCAATGCTACCATGACCATTGTCATTTCATCCATATGTTCAAGAGAAGTCCAAACAAGCCCTCTATCGAGTCGACCATCTACAATTGTCAATTCCTACCATGTTGGCCTTCCCTGTGTCAGTTTCAAATCATTTTCATACTTTGAACTACCTTAAATCTGTTACTTATTTCATGTCATTGATGGGTGATACATCAATCCCCTCCTGTGATGAGTCTTTTCCTGTCGACTTCAACTCATCATCCAGGAAAAAGGCTTAGAAATCATTTAGTACCTTAGAGCCTGCATGCCTCAATGGTAGGTTTCTTCGCTTTCGACAGTGGATTCACATCATTGGTCCCCGATCGGAAGATTCCCTTGCGTGTTCAAGTTCATCTCATTTATTCACATTCGTTTAATTGTACTAAGGTACCTTGGGAGTCATTCACATCAATGGTGATTTCCCTTGCACTTGTTAATGGTTTCCATTAATCACCAGTAATCAAGTAGTTTCTACCATGTTCAACTCCAACACCTATAATCACATGGTCAGATTCGTAGTTACAAATGATAGGATTGAAGACCCTGGATCTCCTCATTTTTGTCCAGGTTGCGATGGAGTATTTATGATTTGTATTGACACATAGATCCACTTTGTATGTCTCGTGGCTATGTCCTGATTTCAAGTTTATTAACACATAGATCCACAATGTATTCTTGGTGGCTATGTGTCATCTTGATGACATGGATTGACAATGTATAATTGGTGGCCATGACTGACATTTATGATTCACATCACTTTTCGTCTGAGCATGGGAATTCCTACCTCATAAATGGTATAATATTATGCATATGCTTGATTGTTTGCAGGTTCCCGATTGGTGCGCTCCCTGTTCCCAACACACACACACATTTTACAAAGTATTTTGACTGTCACAAGTTTCGACCTCATACTTTGGGGGGAATTTTGTTACACATTATTTTGGTCACTCTGATGATGATTCTACAAGCATGTGTTCAGGCTATCAAAACAATCTTTTACATGAGGAAAATGATTGAGTTCTTCCTCTACAAGGCATGTTTTTAGAATGACATCGCAGGCTGATAGTGGTACAAAGTGCAAAAATCCTTGATTTCCACAGTCTTCTCTATACCTGGCTCATAGGGTTTCCACGAGCTTCTATATAGGCAGGGTGCGACGACGTTTGAAGCTAAGGAAAGGAAGAAGTTCATGAAGTTTCTAGAAGGAGAATCTTCTAGAATGTGAGGTGGTGTCTATATGGTTATAATCCTACTGACTTCTATGATTTGATGGGATCATCCTCATCCTTTTAACCACTTCACCTTCTCCTATATAATGATGGGTTTCTCATGAAAAAGGTTAAGAAAGATTGAGCAATGAATTGTTGAAAGAATAGGCTGAAGACTATGTGAAGGATCCTGTTGCAACTAATTCTTGAGGTCTCCATTTGTCCATCAAGATTCTGTGGACCATCTTCATACAAATTCGAAGAAAGTGTACGTGTGTGTTGGAACAAAGGACCACTAAAATGGAACTTGTGACATCAAGAAAATTTGGTTGTATCTTCCACTTTTACTTAATATAATACAGTGACATGTTTCTTTCCCATAAAATCATTAGCATTTTATTACATGACTCCTTGATCACATGTTTAGGTTTTCAATTGATGCTTGAGATCTCTATTTGTCCATCAAGATTTTGTGGACCATCTTCATACAAATTCAGAGAAAGTGTATGTGTGTGTTGGAACAAAGGACCACTAAAAGGGAACTTGTGACATCAAGAAAATTTGGTTGTATCTTCCACTTTTACTTAATATAATACGATGACATGTTTCTTTCCCATAAAATCATTAGCATTTTATTACATGACTCCTTGATCACATGTTTAGGTTTTCATTGAATCTATTATTGTTGATTTCACTTTGGTTGGTTTGTGTCATTGTAGATATGATCTCACAAGAGCACCGAAAGCGATATCTAAAGGTATGTCATCCATTCCTTCTTTGGTAGTAAATTCAATGATTGTAACTTAGGGAAAGCGTCATGTCCTGTCTTGTTTTGTTCTAGATCTAGGTGGATCTAGCGAGATTATTTTATGCCTACAGTCAATGATTTATCCAATAACAATCACAGCAGAAACCATCACAACAGCTGCCACCACAACTGTAGCCGAAACCACAGTGAAAACAACAACAGCAGCAAAAAGGACTCAATGATATGGACACTTCAAGCAGTCTTAGTTCACCTAGAGGCGAAGACAGATATTCACAAAGTGGGGAGGAAGATTGTAACATACCCACTACCTAAATCAAATTTTTCCAGTCCTCTGTCGGACTCGAACCCTTAAATAACCATGGAGACCCAACGCAAACTGGCTCTTTCTTTCTTCTTCTCTATTCTCATGCGATCGTGGGTCATGATCATGGTCCAATTTGAATGTAGTGCCTATTTTGATTTCACGCCTCGGTGCTACAGTAAAGTCTAATCGTTCGAATCTACAACCACCAAACCCTGACAGGGCTAGCGACCGGACAATGGGGTTGAATCCCTACAGGATCAACAATTGGTCAAACGGAGCAAATCTCAACCGGAGTGGCGAACCGCCAATGAGAACAAGCCCCGTCGCGTGGTTATGTGTAATACAGGTGGAAAGAGGGAAATGCGACACGGTGGTCGACATGAAAGGAGGGGCCCCACTTCACATGCCACACTATTCCGGACCCCCCCCCCACTAAAGGCAGAATGGCAAG